>JAHZMT010000643.1:0-77988 GCA_027743785.1 Sinhomidia bicolor | reverse complement strand
ATAAATCTTGCCAGGGGTTACTCATATGCACATTTACTCAATTTATTGAGAAAGAGAAAGGTACGTAACGTTTGGTCAAAACCCCCCTCCCTGTGCGTACAAATCTGTAACGGGTCCATGACTACCCTCCCTCCCCCTAGGCCTGTTACGTATTTTGTGAACAACCCCTAATGGAACGAGCCTTATTGACGTAATCATTGTAGTCAAAGTTTTCCCTGATCTCTTTCACAATTTAAAACTGTACCTTTTGAAAAATCGAGTTGAATCAACTTTGATTTTCTCCTCTACTTTACAAGTTATAGCTAACTAGAATGTAAACTTGTCCTAAGTACTGAGTATTTTTTTGTTTATCTTTGTTGTGTGAAAATTTGCAATTAGCATTCTCGATACATATAATTTAACTAAATTTTTAAAATTTAGTTTAATTTTATTTTATTAATTTACTTTTATTTTATTAATTCAGTTTAATTTTAATTTAATTTAATTAAAATCTAAGACTTGCTGAATTGGCAATTGTCCATGGATAGTTGCACGAGGAAAGAAAATTTCTTAATCTGCATAACTCCAAATGAAAATCGAAACATTTGGACATTTAACGTTGCTTTTGAAATGTACATTGGGTTTTTTAAAATAGTTCAAATTTTACCATTTTATGAATGTTCTATGTTAACTATCAAATAAGCTAATTTTGTTTTGACAGATTTTCGCACTCGGAATACATAATGCAAAATAAATTGAAAGACTTTGAGTTTAAGGTGTTTTAACTTTCTGTTCTATTGGAATATTGGAATGCTTTCTCTGACGAGAGTTTGTGTTAGCGAATTCGAACGCGAAGATTTGGACTAAAGAAAACATTTTCAAATCAGAGTCGATAACCCTTTTAATTTATATTTCATTAACAAAGCCGAGTGACGAAATAGCTTCTATAAATATTACGTATAAATAAATATTCATTCTATAAATGTTCGGTATATGTCTAGCGTCCTATATGGCGTCTATTTTAATGTATTATAATAAAATTTATTTTATGTTCATGACGTTTTTGTAAAACACAAATTTATCCTGAATAAAATAAAAAAAATTTATTTCCAATCTTCCTCTGACTATATAAGTGCAAAAATTTATCCGGAGTTTTCAGAAATATGAATCCATTTTGCAAAAATACCTTATGAACGAGTGACAAATATGCGCACAGTTGGACAAAATGTATGTAAACCTTTATTTATTACACACTATGTATTTTTGATATTAGGCTATAAAAATTGTTCATCCAGATGATCATGATAAACTTGAGGGATGTTTACTCACAGCTATATTGAGATATGGGCAGCGTTTCATTAAGATCCCAAAAGTCAAAATATTCTGCCATATACAATAAATTCTTGATAAGATTTAAAATGATGCACTTTAGGTTTAAATCCCACATATTCCTTTAATGAGCTTGCATCTGATTCGCAATTTAAACTAATTTTTGTCAATCTCATTCGACACATTTTACACATAAATTTACAAAATTGACCTTTACAGAGCTTATTCATACATTTAATTCGTTTTCCAAATTAAATGTCATTTCCGATCGAGGAAGAAGCGGAATTTTGTATCCTTCATCTGTCAATGAGCAACTTCACTTGTGAATCGTAGCATATTTTTTTCCTGTTATCATGATCTAACATTTATATATATAGAAGCAACAACAACAATGATGCTGCTTTTCATCTAGTCAACATTATGACATGCATGTAGTTCTACATGGAATACGCACCTGCTGGATGCTGAATATCTTTTGTAATAATACATCGTAAGTATAACAATTCTCTGTACTCTGTACTCAGAGCTTGCAGTAGATAATGTGCAAATTTTATTCGTGCATCGTAAATTAGATATCTACCTATTTTTGTTTCATGAACGTCAACTATTTCTTGCTTGTTGTGCAGTTCTTATATCTTCCCGGAGATAATGGTACAAATTACATTAATAATATTTGTTCATATTGTCTACGTGGTTTCGACTACATCAAAAATTGATCAAAAGAGAGAATCGCAAAATTTCTATGAATGAGTGAAATTCGACAAGGATATTTTTTTTGCTTTTCATGCAACATAACCTACCACTGCTGTTCGCGTTTTTTCTCAAAATCGCAACAGTATTGCTTTGCCGCTACGTTGAAAATGGCTTTTGTAATGCTGCCTGTCTGACAAGTTCATAGGTAAATGCAATGTGTGTCGATCGCGTACGTTACATTCCAACCAACTCTGCCTAACTACAGTAGTTGTTGTAGTAGTAGTTTGTAGTACAACTGCAGCTACTTCGAAAGAGTGTCACGATGAAAATAATGTTCTTGAGGTATAGAATAGGACAAGTCATTTTTCTAATTATGAGTACATAGTAGTAGTACTCATAGTCAGTCACTACTCTACTACTTATACTTGTATTGCTGCTATTTCACTTGATTATGTTGATGGCTAAACACAGACATCGTTCAGAACACCTTCCTACGCACTGCATAATTAAACTGTCATGGCACTCGTCGTTCGCACACTTGCTTTTTGTAATATTTTAAAATTCATCATGTTCGGGTAGTCATATATTTATATTTTAATGCAGTTTAGCATGCGAATTTCTCTAGGAAAATAAATGGGCCAACTTCATTCTTATATATTACTTACATCACAGAGATGTGATCATAAAAATGTCGACACAGATATTCTGCTCGTAGTACTAAAACTTCGGACGCAGAAACCGCATCTTTGAGTTTTGTAAGACTTTTGCAAAATGGCACTCGTTTCAAGTGTTTGATTTCATTCGAGAAATTTTCTGCATTTTTTCTTTAAATTTCATAAAACTCGTAGACTATCTTCACAGAGAAGAGCATTATATTTTGCGTAGCATGTATGTAAAAATGTGCAGTGTTGGTTCCAGTAAAATTGAGGGAATTGTGCATGCATTTTTTTCTATTCCACCTTTCCGTTCATAGTGCTGCCATCAAACATGCTCCTAAATAGTATCTAGTATTCATCCGGGTTTCGGGTTTCCATCACAGTGTGTTGGAGCAGTACCAATAATGCTCATCAGCATCATAGACACCACCACCACCAACTTGTGCTTTACATTATTGTACATTACTCCGATGATGAGGGAAGTGTCACAAATTTCTGCTTCTGAATCTCACGTTTACGAACCGAATATAATATTGGATCGACTCGGGCAAAAAGATACATACATATATACATATATATAATGCTAGGGCAACATATATATTAACAAAACCAAAATGTAACATAGGAATACAATATATATAGCTCTTAAAACATCCTAAAGTATTAGCACCTTTTTTGTGGGCTTTTCAACAATATATTCATGATATCCTTTATGCTACATTCTCCCGTCAACTGAAGGACAAATATCGGAAACAAAAAGTTTACCAAGCATTGCATAGTATGATGAATATACCTTACTTTCATCATCATATTATAACATCATTGTTGAGGAATGTACGTAAAGAAGTTTTTGTGCCAGGACAGAACGGTAGAATTCTGTGTATACCGTGATGTGATGTTGATCATCCTTGCTGCTACCTTATTAACGTACAACGCAGGGTAATCGACGTAGGAAGAAGACAAACCATAATATAATACTTAGAATAGCTTTTCATAAAAAAGTGGGGAATACAGAGATAGTTGTAGAGCAACATAAGAACACACTTGCCAGACCAGGCAGACATATATTCATGCTCATTTTTGTTATGCTACTTTGCTTGTCATTGATACAAAATGTAAGTTAAGGTTTATTACCTATTAAATTTTTGGACTTGCTCATCACAACATCATGTTCATGTCTTTTAGCTTGATACCATATATAAGAACCATATATATACAAGAAAGAGCAAGGAGATAGGATAGTGAGAGTACGTTTTAAAAAACTTACTCTCGTCTTCTTCTTCTTCGTCTTCTTCTCCTCTTTTACTTTGCTACTATAGCGATACGATACCTTACGAGCAAATTTGGTGTCGGTGGTAGTCTGATTCTGAAAGAAATCAAAAAATACAACAAAATACATGTGTATACCAAAAACGATGATACAAATGTAGCCACATATGCATTCCTAATAATAAATCTGATATTTCGAAAACTGGCAAGTAGCGAGGGAGAGACGATTTTTATATGACTGATGTTACCAGCATGCGTGAAAATGCCCGATGTGTTTGGGGGTTCATTGAGATACAATGAACTATTTAACTTGTCTTTCATTTTCATGGAAACTTTGTTTTGTATAGGCAAATTAATGCTAAACACAAGTTTTGGTAGGCACAAGTAAAGGACTTGACGGGCACAAAAAAATTAAAACTTTGTCGAAAGCAATTTTTTGTGCAAAAAAATTTTTTATGCAAAATTTTTTTTATGCAAATACATAGTAAATGAAATAAAGTCAGTTTTAAAATTATTTTAAACATTCCATGTGGAACTAATAGAAGCGTTAAAATAATTTGGAAACAACAAGCAAATGCATATTTTTAAAATGCACATTCCGTCATTTAACTGTATATCCCTTGCTCTACCTTCCCAAGTTCATATGCATGGATCGACGGACATACACTGACATCCTCAATCGACAGCCCTGACACAGCTTCAGCTCTTTCTTTATCCATGCATGTATTGTACACAGCATTGTGTTGGGAACACATCAATAATATCACGTTCATTTCATATCACCTTAATACAAATTCATTCTTTCTATTATTTCTCGTGAGCGCGTGTGTGTTTATAAAATTAATTTTTTTTACCGAAAACAATTTTTGTACTTATTACTTAAAAATTAGTTCAGTATTTATTTGAATTTTCTGGTTGACCCTCGTCGTATATCGAGCTTGAATGACAAACTGTAGCCGTTCAATGTAACGTGTACATGTGTATAAATCACTGAGCACTTTTACCAAAGTAAGATTTGAAAAAAAGTTAGTAAACTGTGCAATTTTTTGTCATTAAATGTATCAGAGTACAAGCGTATTACTATCAGCGCGATCATTGCATGGTAGCCGTCAGTAATCAACGATTGCTGCGGAACACAAAATAACTTGAAGAAGAACAATCATTGCTTTAATCTTTGTTAGGTCTGTATTCTGTATAAGCAAGCACCTTCATTTCTTTATCTTCCATTGTGTTAGTTTAACTGTAGGTGAATGACTTATACAAAAGGAGTCTTTACTGACATTGACTCCAACATTGACGTCTCTACCAAAAGGCAGAATATCAATATCTTTTTTTGTCAATCACAGATTGAACGAAATTTCTCACCAAATTAAAAGTATCTTTACTTGCTGTGCTTTGCCATTTAGCATTACCTATGTAATTAAACTAAAGCGACAATGTCACAAAAACCTGTGCATTTTTATACAAAGTTAAAGTTGATCTTCTTCTTGTAATAACTGTGAATCTAGCTAGTATACAAAAGTTATACAAAGAACTTTTATATTACGTACCTGCTAAATGACTAGCTACAGAACGTCGTTCCTAGCTATTTTAAAACAATATTTCCACATGACATTTTTAACTGTACAAAAGTGTTAAAGGGAGCATACAAAAATATCATTTTACCCGTACAAAATTGTAAGCCTACTGTAATCGCTGCAAAGTGACATTACAGGTAATGGGAAGACTTGTTGACTGAATTTGATTTAAAACAAGACTTTTTTGATATTAATGTGAAAAACTTGAAAGTGCTAAATTTTTTTTGTGTAAATGTGTACTCTCTTTTTTATTTTAGTAGTCATAAACCGTTATTTTTCGTTCTTATCCACGATATGCTTCTGTAATTTGTATAAAACCTTACCGTAATTTGGTGATTGATTTTTTTTGTTTAAACTTTTTATAGGAAAACTGGTAAGCCAATATCTACTTGTATTCAACTCCGTATTAGTAAGTCTGGAAGGCATGAGAGTGTTTGTTTTGGCATCTAAAAATGAAACCTTTCCATAATGTAATTGAACCCTTGTTTAACTCTGAGGAGTACCTTGAGTACATGGATTCGATACCAGTTCTTAAACGAATCTCTATTGGAATATTCTCATGGGCTGGGGATGGAGTTCCTAATGACGCTCATTTTTGGGGGAAACAAGATTTCCTTACCGGTGCTTAATTATATATTGCCGTAATTGTATTACCGTAGTATTGTTTACCAAACGTTTTAAAACATTCGTTTCGTTTGTAAAAATTTTCACAGATCCACAATTCCAGGGTGATAGCGAAATTAATTACTTTAGGAAGACGAATACCGACTTAGTCACCTTTCTTCAAACAGAAGGATGGCTATGTCTTGTGAGAATTAGAAAAGTTTTACGGATGCTCAATAACGTAGAGAATTACGCTGAAAGCATTGAGTCCCTGTCAAAAGTAAGAGGAATATTGCATTTTTACTGTAATTCAGCACAGAGTAACAAGTGAAATTAAAGTACAGTAAGTAAGTAAGTTAAATTACAGTGAGATACTAAACTTTACAGGCTGCGGGTTTTGCTGTGGATTCCTGGGGAAATGTATTTGAAAAGATGCATCCGCAGCAGTGCCGTTGCGCACCGTGCTCTGCACTGCGAGAAGTCAGGTAATGGAAGTACATTTTTAGTATGTTATGGTGCAAACTTGAAGCGTTAAACGGTGCTAAACAAAGCTATAACGCTATCATTCTCCAGGAAACAACTTGTCAAAAAGAATATCTCCGGCCAAGAAGTTATTCATTCAGTCATTCACCACATTCGACGATGCGTATACCGAGTACTTATTTCCGGAATGGATAGAATTTTCGAAACTTTCTGCAGTCGAAAATTCAGTGTGGTTTGGTTCATTCTCTCTGAAGAATTTGACGAACACTACCGCGATGCGGAATTTGAGAAACTTTGTAGTCTGATCATGAACGACATTGTGGCAATTGAACCATTGTAAGTTGACTAAGGGTTTGTTTAAATATGAGTAGGCTACAATGTTGTAAGTTTTCATAAATTGTTTAGTGCAATTGGTTAAGGAAAGCAGCAATGCGTCTAAATAAAATACAAATATGTCCATAGGTGATAGAATTTCCTAAGGAATATGTCTATATGTAAACGCTGATGTACAACCAGAAATATCTGTACAGGATAAAGTGAACAATTATTTTGAATAGACATTTCTCTAAAACGCTGCGTTTCAAACAATTTG
This sequence comes from Sinhomidia bicolor, assembly GCA_027743785.1. NCBI lineage: Eukaryota > Metazoa > Arthropoda > Collembola > Entomobryomorpha > Entomobryidae > Sinhomidia > Sinhomidia bicolor. The sequence continues at coordinate 70,807 of JAHZMT010000643.1, read as the reverse complement.
AAATGCAGTCATACTCGTGTAGTGTAACAGCCCTACACACGGATTTTCAGGCACACGGTGTCACGGACTTAAATACTTAATATCGGTGGTTTAGAGAGAAATCAAAAAGTTAATTTTATTAACGTTTTGGAAAAATCGTCTAAACCGTTCAGAGTAAACTAATAGCATTTTTTGTAAATTTTTAGCAGTCACGGTTAGTGATTTATTAAAAATTTGACCTCATAATCCGTCCCATTATCTTCGCTATAAAGATTGCAAGTTGCAAACTTTATCCAATTAGTCTCAAAGTTGTAGGAACGGTTCTTCTGCATACAATGGTTTAAAAGTCGGTTAATTTTCTCTCCAGTTAAACAACGGATGAGAGTTCTAAAACCATTATTGTGCTTCTTTCTTATGTTGATTGTAATGTATTAGCTAGTTAATGTGTTCATTGTGCAGTGCTTTTTTCGTAAACGTTACCAGAGTGTGATCAGATTTTTAAAAATTTGAAACATCGTGTTTTAGGGCTAAACGTTTCAAAGTAATTGTTATTTTATACCTGATTTGGTTTAAAAATTAGTAGCAAAGAATTTTCCAAGTGCGAATGAAAGATTCGAATTGGTGATAACAATGATTACCCGTATTTATTCATGCTTGCTTGTATAGAACAAGTCTCGGAAATTTTGGGAAAACTATGTTGGAACTGTACGAGGGTGCCACAGACCTCGCACGAGCCGTGCTTCACAAGTTTGCAGTCATTTTAGGATCGCAGAGAATGTTTTACACAGCATCTATGAATTTTATTATGTGTAAGTGTGACCTTGACAATAGTGAATATTTTTAAAACCCTACTTTATAAAAACACAGCACTTTTAAAACCCGTTTCTATTTTCAGTTTACATTGATAGCTTCAATATGCTGATACGGATGTTGAGGTGGTTGGAAAGCAAGTTTAAAGTATTTAATCAACTGGCCAATAGAATCTCAGACCAGTCGTCTGACGATAGGTTGGATTTTAAAAGCATAATATTGCACGCTATGAACGAGCTTGTTTACAAAGTGAGCGATGTTGCGAATCGTCGGGAAACTGCTTTAAAAGTTGTAAGTTAACTTCCTATACAATGAAAATTATCGTTGTCAAACGTGCATTTACTGCAGATTATTTGCAGCTAACAAATTTATTGTTTACCAGATTGGTACTTATCAAAAACTTCAAAAATCTTATTTCGGTCCGAATATTGAAAATTTGGGAAAATATCTGGAATACATAGATACCACCTTAGATGCAGCCACTTCTGTGTTTCAAAAGGCCAAACTTCCTTGCAAATGGTTAGTTTACCAATTACCATTGGAACAGTAAAATTCTTTAGACGACACAACATTAAAAGTACTGATATTGGAAACGTGAAACTCGCCAAGTAATTTTCAGGGTTGTCGCACCGAGAATGTATGTAAGTATGCCTAAAAGTGATTAGCATTCTAATACATACTTTTGACTCACTCCACAACCCTGAGAATTAGTTGGAGAGTACGTATTTTTATCCTAGTTAAAATTCTCCAGTATAACCGTATCTTTGATTACCATTCTTTAGCCACAATGAATTTTATTTCGGTTTAAACCAAAATTTTGACATGATAAACTTTACTTGGACACATTTCTGCAACAATGAACTTGAATTCAAAATATAGCTATTTGTTTGCTAAATGTTTGTTCCAATTGGTTTTTGTCACAAAATACTTCAGTCATCTTAAATTTCTGTGCCTTAAATTAGTCAAGCGTCGTCCAAAAAAAAGATCAGTGGAAATGAACATATAGTATAGTGTATAAAATCAATTGAAAAATGTTTTATTAATTAAGACTTATTCCCGACAATGGTATTTCATGAATTTAACTGATTGAAGCCACTGAGTTTAAACTAAAAATCCTGTTGAAGTGAAGCACAGAGATGATGATGGGTGACAGAGATGAATAACTAAAAATCAGATTGAACTTTAAAAGGTTTAAACCAACGTTCATTCTGGCTGAAATTGATTATTTTCAAATGTAAAACCTCGAATTAAAAATAAAAGTTTGCATGTATATGGTGTCCTGAAAACCGAATTAGTATATTAACTAAATAGGTGATTTTATTTTGTTCTTGTCGTTTTATATATAGTCCCACATTCAAAACGCCAAAAAAGAATGTTATCGACGCAGCACTTTACATCAATCCCTATCGAGACGATCAGTTTGACGCTCCGCAAGTATTCCACTGCTACTGGCAAGATCGCTTCATCATTGAAAGATCCCAGACACCCTGGAAGATATTGTACAACAACAAGGCCAAGATATTACTTCGACTCTCCGTTGAGAACCCAACGGAAAAAAACAAAAAGCTAGCCATTAACGTATTCTTAGCCGAGGAAAACAACTCAATGGAGGAAAGAATCAAGGACCAGTATTTTGCACTATACGAATCACGACTTGAGCGTTTAGTGGACTTTTTTGATGTTCTCAAACAGGAAGTTATCGAGTATTATGCTAATACAAATCATTCATTAGAGGAAGCTACAAAATTCAAAAGCAGAAGTGCATTCAAGAGCAAGGTTAACCCACTATCGACTGGTGCAATGTGTCGAAGACTCAATTCAAACACTAATATAATGAAAAAGATCTCGGTACCCGTGAAATTGAAGCGACCGGACAGGCGATCTCGATACGCTAGAGATAACCGCATGGCAATTTTATCTTCACTTATGGAAAAGCATCGTAAAAATAAAAGGCCGTCTACGATTGAAAATCTTGAGCAGTTACTGACATTTGCTGTTAAAACAGGTAAATGTGATTACATTTCCTCTCGACAGTTTTCAGCGTTACCTTTGCGTTTCGAATGAAATATCCTAATGGTGTGGTCTCGCATTGCGTTTAAGGTGTCGAAGGCTCTGGCATGTTACCTGAACTAGCTGGCGATACAAAGGATGTATACGTGTCCATTACATCTGTGGACAAGACTCGGAGAGCAAAAGCAGATCAAGAGTTTTCGTTACACGAACTGATGTCTTTCATTATTTTCTGGTACGCCAGACATGGATGTGTAACGGAATTCGAAGGCCATACTCTTCATAAAACAACATTTGGCGTAAGTACAAAATTTTATATTACTGTCAATTTATTTTGCAGTTCTTCTGTCGTTGTTTTAGTTTGTAGATTGCAGACAGCTTTTAACATGGCGTTTACGTTTCACTGATTAGTTATGGCAATTATTGTGATAATGTCATTGCAAAATTTACATTTGGAATTATAATTCATGTGTCACATCAATATCAATATAAGACTTTATGGTACACAAGGCAAAAAATCTTGATTTAAATTTAAATCATGAACTTATGAGCGGTGAAAGTGAGGTGAGGAAGGTTTTTTAGTACACATACACACTGTCATATTATTGCAGTTTGAAAAAGCATATTAACAAGGCTCTAAACAATTGTACCTGTACAATTTACACCTTTTTGAAGGGAACGCAAGTCCTAATATAAAGTAACAACAGCATGGAGCTGCTTGTTGGTTTTGTTAAGTCTGTCTGTCCGTCCGTACCATGATCATCTCAGGAATTATGAGCCGTCCATACCTGAAATTTCGTATACAGATTTTCCTATACTAATATTCCTTCCATCCCTGGTTAATGCTGAAGTTTTCAAACCGATGCGCCGTCTAGTGTAGAAGTGGCGGTGGCACAGCCATCCCATGCTTAGTACGTAGGGAATTTCTTAACTGCATGTTTTATAGTTGAGAATAAAAAGCTATTCAAATTTTCTTCAGGTATACCACCAAGATGTAACATGGTGGGTGTGAAACGTGGCATTCGGTTAAATTTAAATACAAGGAATTTTTTTGATATGAGTTATTTAACTTTTATTCAGATACTGTACATGCTTAGTAGTACTATTAAATATTAAACAGTATCTTTTGTCATCGTTTGTATCAATAAAGTACAATCATGAGTACAGCCATAAAGTAATTGTAGTTTACTTCCAAATATACCGTGGTACACAATCTAGGCTTCCAGTCGCCATTAAGGCATTGAATTATAACATAATTCGTTGTGTAAATTCAACGGTAAGGAATTTGAGTGTACGAATATACTTCAAGACATGTTTCATGTTGATTGGTCAATTAGGGGTATTAGTACAGCCCAAAATATAAGGGGACGGTAAATCGGTCGGGCAGGTGTTCGGTGGAGCAATAAGTATTTCAGTGTATTCGCTACTTTAATGCCTGCTTGCACAATTTTGATTTTATTTATAATATAAGGTTGCTGTTATTCCCTTAAAATAATAGTATGTAAAAGTGACTGGTTTATGTTTGAAGATGAATAAGACTTTACCATTGAAATCTAGAGTGGCCATACAACTAATACATACATATGCAAATAAAATATTGTTACGCAAGCTAAAAATGTCAGTGATCTTCAGTATAAGATATTCACACCTATAACCGTATTGACTACACTCAAATGGAAGCTGCTAACAGCCTACTCCCTCACAGTTTTTTATGCCCAAGTAATAAATCAGAGCAAAGAGGTATTTTATCATTAGTATCATTACTATCATACAATGTGGCTGTGAAGTTGACTTTGGCAAATTGGCAATCCATACAGTTTTACAATTTGACATCAATTTCACGGAAGAAGGAGGGGGCTGTTGTCCTGGGCCAAATTCAGTGCAGAGAACACAGCAGTGTCCCCTACCCTACCCCACTCAAAACTCCGACCCGACCCAAGTCAACCAGCCAGCCAACCATGAACAAACACGAATGAGCATTTACATACACACTTGCCAATTTTTCATAATTGCGTAGTTAAAACTAAATGGAAGTAGATTGTTCTATTGATTGTCCCAGTAATAAAATGGCGTTCTATACTACGATAGTAATATTTTCGTAAAGAAAATGGCGTATTGTTACTAGACTAATGTCACACCATTTCACGTAAAGTGAGATTTCTTAGAATCATGAGCAAAGTCGCAATAGGTAGGTTCATGATTAATATACCTACACTAAATCTACATGATATGCTGTCTTAACTTCGTTCCCATTCGCTAAAATACGGGCAGCTTCAGTCTGACTTAGAAAGTACTTTTAACTTTTATATTAGCCGTATAGTCTTTTTAGTATAACGCTGTTAGTTATAATAGTGTTAGTTAGTTTAATGCAGGCATATGCGTGATCTGAATTCGCTGTGATTGGAAGCAAAAAGATTTTTTTACAATATTGTAGAAGAAAACTACGGAACGGTAAGTATTTTTTTAAACTTTGATTTAAAAATAAAAATTCATATAATCTATTTTGCAGTTGTTGAAAAAGGAGAATAAATATTTTAGTTTGCAAAGTGTCCAAACTTTAGAAAGAACAGCGATAAGGATAAATACAGTTTCCAGTCAAACTTAAAAGCATCCTATTCGTGTTTTTTTACTGCAAAAAACTAAAAAGTTGACGCCATTCGGCAAAAGTGATTTAAATTTCGTGAATGGGAGCACGCATTCTACATGTTTCCAGTTATTACATTTACTTAAAAAGACATAAGATACTGAACACAGCCAACCAGGGTAGATGGTTGTACAACGTAAGCACTGAAAATTTACTTTCAATATTTTAAGAAACTAAAAAGATTACTCATATTCATAAGGGAAGCTGACAGTGTCATTTTGCAAAGCAGTAACGTACATAATACCAATACACCACATTATCATAAATCGTGATGATAGTAAATTCTTTTCCAAAAAATATTATCTTATCGCAGGAAGTTATCGTTTATAGTTTCTCTTGTTACTCCTAAACTACCTATTACATGATTACGTAGTCTCCATATGCCAGTACTTCTCGTTATTTCTTGAAGTAAAAAATTTAAATGTTCTTTCACTCAACACTCAATGATGAGTCATCTACTACAATCATCGTTTATCTTCAGTCAAAATTATGTTTTTTAAATTGTACGCAAAACAATTTTTATCTCATATTTTACACCACTAGAATTGCAGCATCATCACACACCACCACCACCACCACATACTTCTTATTACTCATACTAGAGCAGGGGCTGCTTACCTCCACTATCACTACCACCCGGCATCAGTTGACACGTACGACAAGTTTATGTATTCCAGTCTTCTCATTTTTTATACATGGAATAGGTATCTTCATTATGTAATATAAAGACTTAAAACTTTGCAGTTGTGTTGTCCATTTTGCAGTAGCATATTTATGTATATAGATTGTCTTCTTGTTGCAAATGAACTTTTACAAGGCAAATACTGTGAGTCACACACAATAACTTGTACTCTTTCTTCAAGCAAGCATATTAATGTGGTGTAAGTAGTACAAAAACTGCAAACAACAGAAAATGCTCTTATCCTTTCAGCAACAGTACAACTGACTACGACACAATACACAATTAAGTAATATGAGTTTTTATGATACTCCGAGTGCGTCATGTCATGTCACCAAGTAAGTGATAGCAAGCAAGTGGGCTGGGGGATGGATTGATAGTTGACCAACTGGAGCACGACACCTGCGTCGCAATACCTAGACTGAAAAATGCATAGCGTATATTTAAAGAAGCGTCGGTCGTAGGCATTCTAACAGTCTTAAACGTATTTTTTATTCTAAAAGTAGCCTGTAACTGGCTTACATCCACCAGTTGAATGTAGATAGCAGAAGCCACTGAATCCTCTAGTTTGTGCGCAGCTTCAAAAACTTGTTCATAGTCAAAAGATAATCTCTAAACTTTTCAAACATAACTAACTTTCACTTTCGAATGGGACTATAATTTGAATTGTTATCATCAAGGAAATTAAAGATTAAAATAACCTAACCAATCCAGTAAGTGATCCATTTGGGTGATTTCAACTAGGTAAGCTATAAAAAATTCTTGGCCAAAATCGAAAGTCACTATACATACCTAAAATCGCATACCATCACAACTAAAGTAATAGACGTGTCCTGATGCCATTTTTTCTTAAACACCACGTAAGCCGCGCATATAACACAACATGATCGCCACTACAAAAAAATACTTCTTCCACCAGTCAAAATTAAAAAAAAATATTTCTAATTTAATTTAAAAAAGATAAAGTCCATTTATTATCTTGTCATTAGTCGAAACATATCAACACCAGCAATTAATTGTAGTAGCACCTGAAACCAATTTTCAACTAATTTTCAATAGAATTCTACTCCAAATTAGTAAGTAAATTTGTTTCCATGCGATGACTTTACACAACAGCATCATTTACTCCTTTTTTTACCTTTTCCGTTTCATAGCATGTACTTATCCCCCCTTCCCCATCATCATGTATTAATTATCAATGATCATTACATAAATCACAGCACATCATCATTGTCATCAAAATACATAGCGTATATGGCAACGACTATCTACCTGCTGCTAACATAGCAACGCAGCAGCAGCAACGAGATTATGCGGAGAGATAGGCACTGAGGCCCCAAAGGAAGAAATTTTTTTCTCTTCCTACTCCCCATTCGAATAGTGTCGCTGCTGGTCAAAAGAAACACAAGCAAGCAAGCCGAATTTTGAGACAAAGTAGTTTTTTTCCTTTTCGTCCGGCTGACTGGCTAGTAGTTCAGGAATTTAGTGTTTTTATTTTTAGATATTTTTCTCTCTCACCTCACCACCACCGACCGGTCAACTTGTTTCTCGTCAATAAAAAAACAATTATTAGTATTCTTTTTAAATCCGTTGTTGGGGAATTCATAGTTAGTATTTTAATTTTCAGATTAAATAGTAGTTTTTAATTACAGGCCAAGTTCCGAAATATTAAATTATTTTTTATAATCAAAGGGTAGCCTTGATATAGAGACGTTAGTGTTAGGTTGTAGAGGGTAGGCTTTTTTAAAAGGAGACTAGGCTTTTTGTTTTGATCTTGGATTTTTTATAATTAACTAATTGCTTTTTCACCAACAATTACTTATAATAACTGTTGAATGAAGCCGTTAATAGATAGTAAAGCTTTTGACGTTATGAGAATGCTTGAGTCTGGCTGTCTGAGAAGTCGTAGTAGTAATGCAATTCTATTTTCTGCAAGATAGGTAGATAACTTTAACTAGGGTTGGAGTGCGTAGGTAGTAGTGGCCTAAAAATTTAATTGTGTCGAACGATTGAACATTGTCTGAAACGTCTACATCCAAAGTGCCAGACGAAAACACACACGAACCGCCCCCCCCCCCAAACCGCCCAGAAATAATGTTATGAGAGTACAAGTTTCAAAAAGATTAGGAATTTTTTAGTCATTTCGCCCTCCCTTTTAACTAACTAATATATTGGCATCAATCGACTCAGAATTCCATACTGGTTATTTCTTTCGTTGAGCAGTTTTGCTGTATTAGGCTTACTTTTCCAGATATTTGATACACAGTAATTAAGCACTCGAACTGGTCCAAGCCTTTTCCAAAATCCAACCTTACCGAATTTAAACAAAACCTTATCTTGACAACTGGGCTGGCATTCACTTTAGGGCAAGAACGGCAAGAAGTGATAAGGGTCCCCCCTTACACCTTATCAAAAAATAATCTGCTATGAAACTAAATTACGTTGGTCTGGTATTTGAATTGTATTAAGTATTTTAGGTTCGGTTATTTTAGGTTAGGTTCGGTTATTTTAGGTTAGGTTTGGTTATTTTATTTTATCTTGAATTGGTCTTTTTAAAAACCAGGATACCATTAACTAAAGACTCTGTAATAGGGAGACGTGAGACTTGTGAAACCAAGTGTTCCTCAAAAGCAAAAATTTCAACTCAGTAATTTTAGTTGATAAGGGTCCCCCCTTATCAACTAAACTTGCCCCAAAGTGAATGCTAACTACTCCTGCTTAGCATTCACTTTAGGGCAAGAAGTGATAAGGGTCCCCCCTTATCAAAAAAACTTGCCCCAAAGTGAATGCTAACCGACAACTGAACCGTCTTTTTAGGTTTGGTTAAGGTTGAATTTTGGAAAAAATAAAGTTAAGAACAGAATTTTTTGAACAAGCAATACATTTTGCACCAAATATCTTGAAAAGTACTAGTCGTAGTAAAGCAAAAAGTACAAGGAAAGAAATGATCCCAATGTAGATTCTGAGTCAATTGACGGCACTTATAATAATAGGGGTTATGAAGGATATTTTTTTAAAAATAAGTTTAAAAAAAGTGTAACCCCCCTCTCCCTCCGCGTAACCTTTCTCGTGGGCAGTTCCTGGGTCTGACATTTTGGATGTTGACGTTTCAGAAAAAGTGTTATCGAATGGCGCAATAAAATGTGGGGGTCACTACTTACACACTCTAACCGTGACTAAGACTAAGGCATCCATAGTACAATTTTTAATTTTCTGGTTCCACGGCGACCATTAAATACATTGAAGTTCTAAGAACTTTATCGATATCTGAGAAGTCATGATAACTATTTTAATTCTGTTTTCTCCAATAGTCTACTGTTCACTAGTTCATTTTGGTCGATAGTTTATGTAGAATTAATTTAAAACTTCGCTACCTTTTTTGCATGTCATCCAAATGTATTTCTTCTTTAATTAACCACTGATTATAGGTTTATGGGGAAATGTTTAACGTTTTGCATTGCTATTTTAATTATTGCAGGAATTATATTATATTCTTAACTAAATAAAGGAGGCATTTTTGTTCATCAGTAAATACATACGTTGACAAAATTGAAGGTAGTAGTACATCTATTAGACACTGTCGTTTTTTTCTCCACCCATAAAGTTATTGACTAAAGCAATGGAGAAAGATTCAGATTGTTTTATGTTTATGGTTCCTTTGGAGGAGTTCAAAGAGGTATCAAATCATTAATAGTATATTTATAGTTCGTTATTTTTATTTTTAAATTGTCCAAAATAATTGGTGATTGTTACCGAGTATGGTGGTTTTATTAAAATGGTAAGTTTTATTTCTATTTATTTTTATGTATTGCATGCATACTTAAATTAATATTTAACTGGCAAACATATATATATGGTTAATATATTTATAAGTTAATCCGAGCATTAATCATAATAAAAGCATCTGTTATTATTGATAGTAATGACATATCAAATTTAAATACTTATGAATGATTTGCGTTTATATTCAACCCGACTGGTGTTGTTTAAAAGGTTCATAATTTCCAGTCTAGTGGTTTCTATTGTGTTTATTTGTACTAAGTATATGTTTGGGGTTAAAATAATTGAAACTCTGTTTTTTTCTATTACAGTGCTCGAAGGCGAGTTTTAAGGATAGTTTTCCTTTACTTTATAAGGCTGCCGAGGAATTAGATGCTGCTGTTGGCGAAGGACTACTGAGCGACAATGATCTGGCAATTCTTGAAAAAGGATTGTCCAGTACTATGACAGAGGAAGAAATCAAGAGATGCAAAAAGGGACTTGAAACAACGTTGCTTATGAAAAGGGAGTTCAACGAGCTAGTTCAATCTAAACGAGCTTTTGCCAAATTATCTTCATCAGGTTTTTGCGTAACCCTCTCAGGCCCAGCTGAGGCAGCTAGCGTGCTCTGCAGTGAAAGTGACGGTAAACGAGGAGATTCTGCACAAAGAAAATCGAAAACGGCTACGAAAGTACCAGAAATACGGGATCGTATGAGAAAGGCTCTTGAAGAACGCCATACTGAAGTTGTAACAAGTACAAAAGGCTGTACGGTCAATATTCAGCAGGGAAAAATCCAGATAATTGATGAAATGAATCCTCCTCCAGCCGAAAAGCCCAAAAAGAACGAAGAGTCCCCTGATAAAGCGCCCAAAGATAAAGATTTGGACGTGGACGAGCTAGTACAGATAATTGAAGGTATTAACATCAAACCTAGTAGTAATAATGACCCGAACCCAAAGAAAATGGCAAAAAAGGCACGTCAAAAAGAAAAGAAGGAGCAAGAACGCCAACGAATGGCAGAGGAGAAGGCCAAAGAAGAAGAGCAACGGAAAGCAGAAGAATTGAGGCTACTTGAGGAGGAGAAGCGAAAGGAGGAGCAAGAACGTCAAAGGCTTGCAGACGAAGAACAACGTCGAAAGGATGAAGTCATACGAAAACAGAGAGAGTTAGCAGAGCAAAAGAAGGAGGAACAGCGGAAAAAACGTCAAGAAATTGAACGTAAAAAGGCTGAAGAAAAGAAACAAAAGAAGGAGGCAAAAAAACAGCGCAGAGAGCAGCGCAAAAAGGAGATGGAATCTTTTGATGGCGACGACGGATCAGGAAATAAATCAGCATCTATAAACGAGTCATTATCCAAGACTGATTATGCACATGAAAAAGAAGGCAATCGCACACCATCCACCGATGTTTCTGAGAAAGAGTATGGACGACTTAAGCACGAAAAGGAGCAGAGAAAACGGGAACAGGAAGAAGCTCGAAGAATTGAACAGCTGCAGGCCCAAGAACGCTCCCAGGCCAACAAGAAAAACAAAAAGAAGAAAAAGAAGTCCAAGCACAATGATAGTCAAGGTCAAACAGCGGACGAACCAACTAACTTGCCAAAAGACGATAGCCCAAAGATAAGTAATGTACCTATTGGTCAACCCTTGATTGAAATTCTGAATTCTTCAAAGATGAATGAAGGCGGAATGAATCCTGAGGAGAGTAATAAGTTGGTTACAATTAAGAAACATATGGACAGTAGTGTTACAATTAGTATGAAGGGCAAAGAGGGCGAAAGTGATCTTGTATACACACTAATGAATGGACAGGGTAAGTTTAAATAAATTAAATATGCTAAACTACTTAATATTTAAAATAATTTATGAATTTATATTAAGTAATTAATAATTTGTAACAGTATATCCTACCAGCGTGGATGGCAAAGTTCGTACAGAGGCCTCTGTTCCTTTGCAACACACATCGTTTGTCAAACAAGAGAACGCCAGGCCGAGTAATCTACTTTCCATGGCAAATGCGCCAACCACAAACCACCACCCGGGTTTTGGCAATTGCAATACGGGAGCTGTTAACGTTAACACGATGAGAAACAGCATGTACCAAGGTAACTTTTATATTTTTAAGATTTTTTTGTTAAGTATGCAGTATGCGAATTAATTAACTGCAAGTATCTGTATTTCTTACAACGTTTACCTCCAACAGCGAATTCCAATTTTCTGAAGGAAAGTTCAGCAATGGGGGAAATTGATTTATCGCAACTGAAGCTACCACCGGGTATCACTATTACAAAAGTTCCTCAGCAAATTAGTGGTAATTAATTATTTGCTATACATATTAAAATTTGTATGCGTGCTTGAGTACGGTAATGGGTACTATATTTACTAATGTGATATTTAAAAAATAATTTTAGGCCCCAGATGTGATGATATGAATGGAGCACATAACGTCGATTTTCATTCAAGAAATATCGGTCATCCAAATGTAACTGACTACCATAGGTCCGCTCCTGTTGGAGTTGTGGATAACAGACACAATTCAAACATAATGGTTGTAGATAGCCGGTGTTCCAGTTTAGAATCGCCAGTTATTGGTGTTCGTCCTGCTGACATGGTATACCTTTTTTCCTTTTATTTAATTTACAAGAAGCGAAAGCTATTTCATGGTATCAAAAAATATGAGAATAGTTTTAATGAAGATCCTATAAACGAAACATAATTATTTAGGCATTTGGTGCAAACGGAACAAGGCCATCCTCAGAAGCATCTGTTGCATCTGATCGTCCTAGTTCCGGGTTGGATTCACTTTGTAACAATAATGGCTCAAGTCCGTTTGTTAACCGCACAGGATATCCGAGTTCAGAAATGATAAGCAAACGAGTACCAATTTCTCTCTCTTCTCCATTCACGGCTGCTTCACGAAACGAAACGCCATCTCCAGCTTGGCCTAATGATGTTCATTCACGTACGTATGTATGCCTTTCATTAATTATAATTAATTTTAATGTAGTCATACGTAATTTACAGAGCAATGTTTGTCATAATTTTTCATAGATATGTGTGGTATGCCAGGAATGATTCCACAGAATAACCAAGCAGCGGCAGAAAGGCACGGTTTTTGGTCATCTACTCCTGCCAGTCCAGTTGCTTTTCCACAATCGAATTCTGTGTCTGAAAGTTATTTGCGTGCTCAAGATCAACAGTTTATTAGACCGCGTCCTCAGCAAAGAGGTGTTTATCCTCAAATCGGCAAACGGACTTCTCCTTCTTCTGGAATCTCTACTGATAATACCTTATTTACCCGGAAAGCTTCTTCAACTGATTTCAAACCCATTGGCGGTGGTGTTGCCTCTAACGTATCTCCTCATTATAACCACGGGCACATCACGGTCAATGGATCAACAACGCCTTCGAATCTCGGTCCCATCGGTTACAAGTCAGTGATTGAGCCTCATCATACAAAGCCCGTTGATCAATGGACACCTTGGAATCACAACGCAGATAGAATGAGTCCCGATACTCACCCTGTTGTTCATACACCTCAGTTTGTCCCAACAGACGTTCCGTTTTCGTTAGCTAACGTACTATGTGATGACATCAACGGACCATGGGAATCCCAACCTATTGAAAAACCTGCGAGTCGCACAGTTAATCCATTTGGTCCAATTGGATCTAACATAACTCGCAGGTCAAGTAATGCCACAAGTAATGGACTTCGCGGAAAAGTATCGGAGCCCTCTGGATCAGAAGACGCTTCATTATGGACGTACAATCGAACCTTCTAAATTTTGTGGCAAGGATAATTTATTCTTCATGATAGTAAAGAACTGTTTGAAATGGTTGACTTTTTATAAATACATACCTAATACTTATATTACTTGTAATAGTTAGGCCATTTATTTTTACATGTAACATTACAAGTAAATTATCATTAGTGTGAACGTAATTAATTATTACTATATGTATTATTTACCACTACAGACGGGAAAATTGATAATTAATATTTAAAAAATACTATTGTTATTATTATAAAATATTATACATAGTTTATATATGTAGTTGTTATATATGTCATTGACATAAGGAAATATCAACGTCTTTACAATCTTCATTTACAATAAACTATAACACTTTAAATTGTAATTGTACTAGTATGATTGTGTACCGCAGTATATAACCTTCTATCTTATTAAAAAGGTTGATTTGATATTTACTATCAAAGTTTATTTAATCTCTGTATTGATTATAAACTCATTTGAAATTTTGGACCATGCAATCCTTACAATTTCATATACGATGAAGTTAAGAAAAGTAAACTTGTAGGTAGGGAATACATACAAGCATAATAAATGTCGGAAATGATCTTGAAGACGGTACTTTAAGTCCAGAAATAAACTGGATTTTTTATTTCATTTTTTAAAAACATAATTACAATGGAATATGCATAAATGGCTAGAATCTGTATTACTGGAAGGCAAATTAAAGCATTTTAATTTAAGAAATATTTATCATGAAAACATAAATTATATGCATCACCGATTAGCATTCATAATTTTTAAACTGTTCATCTTAACAATTAAACCAATCAGGGCTGCTAACAGCAAAAACGAGTATACTTTCGAAATTAACTGCGCAAACCAACGAAAAGACATAATGGTTTTAATATTGTTGTAAATAAATGATATTTACTTGCAAAACTAAAATCAAAGGTTGAAAGTGTGAGTGACAAATAAGAGTAAGGTCATTTGTTCTGTCTTTTATATACTCCCTATTTATTTATTTACGATGTTCTTGATAAATTAGCATTTACTATTTATTTCGTGATGGCAGAATAATATAATACAAGAATCGGTAGAAGCAACTTATGCAGTGACTTTATTTTCAATGAATATTACTTTTTCCTGTAAGTCCCTCTGCACATTTCTTCACGCGTGGTAAGCTATAATAGGTTATTTTCTGCTTCGTTGATCTTTTCAACTTTTAGCTTCCGAGATAACAACTTGCAATGGTAAAAAAGTATATATATATATGTGTACATGTATATTCTGCTTTTACCCAATTGGCAACTTTTACATGTGGCAAAAGTTACATGGAATCTGTCAAACATGTTATTATCGTCCACACCACATATCCATATATCTGTTATGTAAGCAAATAGGTGTAATAGCAAAAATAGATATTTAATGGATCCCCGAATTAGAAGTATTACATTTTCTTCGAAACAAGTTTCTGGTTAGTTTTGCCATTCTGTATATTAGCCATTCGTTGAATACGGGTAGGAAAATTCTGATATCATGTCATCTCGAATTATTAAGAGATACAAGTTTTGTCACCATTCGTTCTTTTATTCCAAAATCCCATGGGAATTCTTTACATGAGCATGACCGTACTTTGTTATTGCTTTCTCCTAGCAAAGACAGTGATGATGGAAGGAAGGTATACGTATTACGGATACATGTAGTTTAGTTGGTTGTTGTTATGTACACGATTGCACCAGATTTGCTCAACTTTTACCACACCGGAACAATAATAGTTTCTTGCATATAACTTTTACTATTACTCGATAAGTACACAACTTGAAGTTCTGAAAGTTTGTTAACCATGCTTCCAAACTTTTTTTTATATTCTGTTTAAATCGAAAGTAAAGGAGGCAGAGAAAGTTGATTTCAAAATGGCATAGATTAACTCTCATCTTACGTGGGTAATATTTTCATGTTATGAATGAGTGAAATGATTCGGTTATAGGTTTTCTCCATCACCTTTTATCTTATGGAAATTTTTCGATATTTTATACTCGTACTAAATAAAAGAAAGATTTTAATTTATTTATCTCATTTGTAGGCATTACATAACTCTTTTACATTAACTTCCAATATTATTTGTTCAATAAACTCTCTAAACTTGTATCAAAGCCAGTAGTATGTACAATTTGGTTTGCATATATATTTCATCCTCCATCATAATATTACATAATATGCAAGATTTTACGTGATTCGGAGTTTTTGGCTCTACCAGCTACGTTTTCATAGTATAATAGCAGCTTTATTTCTTCAGATGTTGCTAGCCTGGGAAGACTATTTATAAGAATGAACGTCACGATAAGCGAGCTGGAAAGAAGCAAAGAAATGTAAAAATGACAAGAATAACGTCAGACTCGTGGATTTTTTCATCGCTGCAAGTTCCCCCATCAAGAGTTTTTTTCTGTTTTTGCTGTGCTATTGTAGTACGATATATTTTCCATGTTTAGCTTCATTTCATTTAGCAATCGTGATGAAAATATTGAATAATATGAGATTTTAAAAAAAGTTTTACTATTTTAAACGTAGTTTAAGTTTAACCTCACCCACCTAACTTTATAGTCATGGTAAACATTTTTAAATGGAAATTTTAAAAAATGCATGTAAATTAATTTGTATAAATTATTTATTTAAATATCCTAAACAACGAACAGGCGTCATAAACTTTTTGTAACACCCTCCACAAATTACATGTCAAGTAACACAAGTCAGCAATGTGGTGTATGTACATTTACATATATGGAGAGCAAAGTCTGAAAACAACTTTGAAAAATAAATCCTTTAATCGTTTATCTTTATGCTGGTAAAGTGTTGGGTACGGATTCATCATCACCATCATCAGCACATTATTACCCTGCTTCTGCAGCACACACCACAGATAGAGCCTCTAATACGAGAAATGGATAAATGGAAGCTGTAATTACTTTTACCACTTCACTCTCTGTTCCACTACTTTTATTACTACTACTACTACTGAGGTCATAAATAAATAAATAAATTTAGACAGAGAAGTAAAATATAAGTGCTTTTTTCTGAATTTGTGTACATGCATAGGCAGTAGGCACCCAAGGAATATAAGACAGTATATTCATTATTTGGCTGTGGTGGTGAGAGAAGAATAAAGGAAAAGTGCTAGTTTGGCTAAAAACCTTTGGGAATACCATCAAATGAAACAGACTTTTTCGGTCAATTTTCGCTCATTCAGATTCCCATTTGCGCCTCACATTCTCCCTATTTTGCGCTCCATAAACCCATCAGAGCCAAAATATTGGCTGAGGCTCAGCTACTGGAAAAACTGACCTTTTTTCTGCTCTCCTCTCTTTCCATCTAAAAGGTTTATACTTCCACCGCGCGCTTTCACTGTATTTGTTTGCTACACAATTTTACTCCATTCTCTCCTGCCTCCTGATATTATGATGTATTACTTTAATATAATGTTTATGTGAAGCTGACTCTGGAGAATGAGAAATAGAGAGAGAGAGAGAGAGAGAGAGAGAGAGGAACTATTACACAAAAGGTGCTTTTCGTATTACTTTTTTCGACTTTTTCAGCTTTCAATGCTTACTACTTCTTTTTAATACAGCTCTCCTGATACCGTTTTCTTTGAACCCATCCTTTTCTCCTTTAAATACACACTCAACAAATGTATATATACATATTTCACGATTGGGTTTTGTTTATACGCCATTTTTCCTAAGAATCCTTGTGCTAGATTGGTTTAACTCTTCTTTTTTCGGGTTTGAGTGGGCTTTTTACTGAGTGAGTGGTTGAGTGTTAAAGTATGTGCTTCCATTTCCTTTCACCACCTCTCAACAACCATTTTCCCTTTCTATTTGGCCCAGCATAAGTAGTCGAGTTGCTGTAGACCAGCACTATAAAACATCTTTTGATGAATCTAACTTATTTTGCTTCACACACTACAACAGAAGCAGGTAATGTAGATACAACATACACACGTTCCATGTGCAGCATAAATACACTTCGATAAAAATGTAACTTTTCTTTAGAAAGCACGTTACGTACCGACTTTTCTCTTTGTTTTCTTTCGTCTTTAAAGCAATTTTATGTACAGTAGTGAGCATGTGTGGATCCGTCAAGCAATTCCAACTACCACAAATAAAGTGAATAAAACATGAACAAGACTGAATAATGAAGTTGGTAAAGGAGGATTGCTCAATCTTAAGCTGCTTTTAAAGTGCAGCTATATCACTCATCACTTCAGCATAGCATAAATGAGTAATGCCTTTATGCTCTCCCAATTAGCCGTCAGTCATTACTGCCATTTAAGTTAAATGATTTAACATTGCAATCGTTTTGAAAATAAACTCTTCTGTTTATATACAGAGTTTTGTTATTTGTATATGAGTAATCTCACTTTTTGCATAATGAAAAACGGTAACTGTCACGAGCAAATTGAAGGTGTTGCAGATTCTTCATTGTAGCATAGGACAAAAAATTACGGGATTCAGTTAAGCATAAACTCGACTTCTATGCGTGCTTGATGGCTATCAGATATGATAGACGCAATAATTAACGACTAATATTAATTCTATTAGTTTACAATAGGTGTTTGAACAAACACTAAATAAAATTTTGATGGAAGGAGTAAAAGAAAACTTGTGTGGTTCAGCTAAGAAGAGTTTGCAACCTTAGATTGTACCGGACAGCCCAATGAGCTTGAGAAAATGCAAATTTACTAAATTCGTGAACAATTGATACATTGATATTTAAAAAATAAATTATTACGGTGTAGTTGCAAACCTACTGAAAAAGCACCTATACCAAGAATAGAACATTTACCCTTGACATTGAACGTTACCCAACTGTAGTCCTTATCCCCTACTAACTTCCTCTCGTTGCTTCTTTGTGAATTCATTTTCTCTCTTTATTTTCTCTCTCTTCTCTCAATCATTTGAAAGAAGTTGATTGCCAGAGTTTTGCAAAGCTAAATAGGACAAGAGAGAGTTGAATAGTATAAAAAGGCACTGTACTGTGGTCGTCTCTTATGAGAGCACAATGAGGAAGGGACAAACAAAAGAAAAGTCATTGCGAGTGATTAGTTTTGTAATGGGAAAACCCGAGGCTGTTTATTCTTCGGTCCCATGTTTCCCATTTAATATCATCTTTAATATAAAAGGATGGTTCGTACGTTCCTCTCTTGGTAAACGCTAAAGAAGTGACTAGTAAATAGAGCCATTCTCTTGCCAACATGCTTCTTCTTGCCATCACAACTTTTCATAATGCTATCATCACAACATATACAATATATATATAAACACACACATAATATTACTTACTTTCCCTCTCCGCAACCACTATCATGAGGACAGTAAAAAAAGAGTATGGATCTACAAATAATAATAATAAAAGTCGATTGTGCTCAAACTATAGTTATAGTAGCAACAATGATGCTGCTAGTATATCGCCACAATTATTTACAGATGAAGTGGTTGCTGAATAAAAGGCGTAATAGAAGCAGCAGCAAACATCACAAAACCGCAATATGACACAGGGCTCATAATAGCCATAAATACCTCAAGCTATGAATATAATATTGCGTATTGCTTAAAACTTTTTTCTCCAGTAGACAATGAACAAGTGAATAAAATGTCAGTTGCCCGTTTTTCGTCTTTGTTCCCTTTATTGCACAATGGAACGGAATGTTTACAGAACAGAAGAAAGCAACAAAGAATAATAAAGTGAAACTGAGGATGATGATGGTTTCTTATTTTTAGCGCATTATTATTATTATTATTACTATCATTGTTATTACCGTTACTACTATGCTATTATTTTTTCTGCTTATTAGGTCTTTCCCCTTTACTAATGTAAGAAGGAAGAAGGCTGAGAAAAGACGCTGTACAAATTGTTTGTTTATTTCATTGGAATCATACAACAAAGAAATTAGATTCTCAGCTCTCAAAAACATTATAATAATTTCCAAAAATAGTTGTTTACGTCAATACCAAATTTCAAAATTTAATTTCTGTGGAACAAGTCAGTGGTTCTTTTTGTAATTAAAGAAGGTAATTTTGCTTCTTTTAGAAAATAAAAGAAAACCAAATGTAATTTCTTTCATCTCAAAATACCAATTAGAATGTATACTTTCACATTTTTTTCTTACAATAAACCTTAAAATAACTTGAAAACGAAACGCACCAACTTTTAACACAGTTAGTGATACACATAAAATTAGCTACTTATTGTAGTGAAAGCAAACAAATTACAGGCAATGCTATTAAGGTAAATATCTGGTTACTTGTTCTCTTTTTTACAAACTAGTTGGCTTAACTAACTCAAATATCAAAGTAAAAAAAGACGGCAAGCATGATGCTGGGAGTGGGAAATGAAAAAAGGAAAGGAGGAAGGAAACATTAACCAGGTTCTTGTTGATTCACATTTCTGTGAAAGCGGAATATAATATGTGATCTCTTGATGCAACTAACAACTTTTCAAAAAGGCTTTTGTCTTTGTGTGTGTCTTTCTCTCTCTATGTGTGTCTCCTCTGTCCAACTTTACCAAGGCAGCAGCAAGATGCCATACATGTTTATATACTCTGTGTTGTGCAGACAAACCAAAGTGCTGTTTCAGGTGCGGAGAAAGCAATATTGTTTTACTATAAAAGCGATGTTCTACTCTGAAAAGAAAAAAGGGAGATGGCAATAGGGAAAAAAAAGAAATTTAACAAGAAAACCTGGTTCGTTCGTTGTGTTGATTATATTACAACTAAGTAGCTACTAGAAAAGTTTTAGTGGTGGCAATAATGACTACCAGTCTTTTCTTCTCTCTAAATGCCTCCATGAGAAATTTACTCTTTCAAAGCTAAAGATGTACAGAGTGTTGGTTTTTATATAAGTAAGCATGTAAGTACACATCGATTTCCCCTCATCATGAGCATCACGACACGATAATCACAACAACAAAAGTTTGGAAGAAGAAAGCTATAACATGGCATATCGTCATCATCACTGCACCACCACTGCACAACACAGACCGTCATCATCATTTTCATCCTCGGTAAAGCAACATGAGCTGAAATATTATCTTTTTTTCCCATTGTTCATTATTTTAGACACTTTTCTTTCTTTTCTCCTCCCTGGTATAATTCCCTCTCCTTTTTTACCTCTTAATTAATAGAGCTGTTATCTACTGATGAGTTCATCTCCTTTTTGACTCTTTGCTGATCATCACTTTTGATGGTTTTACTCATTCTGAACCACCCCGGCGGGCCACTCTCGATAATGTGATGTGTTTAATGAAATATATGCCTCGTCGATTGTATGCTTGTTAAATAGACTCTCTGCGTATATATACCTATATACTACGTATAACTGTGCACTGCAATGATGAGCAAGTTCATCTGAAGGCATCGATAATAAAGGCGTTGATACATAGATACATATACCAAGATCAGAATCGGCTATGCAAAAGTTCGTATTTATAAAATAAAGACAAGAACGTGCTATGAATTGAAAGCATAGAAGAAAAAAAGTTTTTTTTGGTGAAGTGCAATGGTAAATGGTAATAATGAACAGTCACTCACTACGCAATTATTATTACTGCTACTACCCTTTTTATTCTACATGTTGAATGCGAACATTTGGACTGTTGAGAGGATCCGATTCAATACATGTACGCAGGTCGCAGGCAGATGGATAAATAAATAAGGATAATGTAATGGTTGTGTGGAAACTGTGGGAGAGGGGTTAATAATGTGACAGCAGTGTGTAGTCCTCCCGATTCACTTTGCATTTCCCGTTTTCATTTGATAAACCACCGTACGGTCGCTTCCTCCTACCAAATCTCTCCATTCCAATTATTGACTGCGATACAAGCTTTTTTACTCTTTTCACTGACCGTGTTTAAACCTACTATTTCTGTAATGTGCATCTTCTTGCCTCTTTCCCCTCACTGTATTATAAACTCTTCAGTAGCTCATAAAAAATGATCTTGCTTGTTGAGTTAGTTGAGTATATAAGCACATTATATACTGTACACACGAATCGAATGTGAAAAGATTATCTCCTTCTGTTTCTTTTACTCTTTTTAAATGAATGTTTGTCCGGTTGGTGCAACGATGCATTTAATTGTGAAAATGGCGAGTTTATGTACTTATTTGCTTAAATAAAAAGCAAAACATGTTTGTTTTGTTAGTAGGAAACTTACTTCAACCTCATTATTAGATTCAATTAGATAATTGTAATAATGCATTTTTTATAGAAAAAATTAAAATTCTGTGGAGATTGGCACAAGGAGGATGATATACTAGATTTTGATGTTTGGTAAAATATTGATACGTTATCTTAAAAATATGTCTGTAAGGATAAATATACTTTGACTACTGAGGAAGTTGCCATTTAATTTTGTACTTAAAAAAATCTCAGTTTATAACCATTCGTTTACCAAGCACAAGTTTTTAAATAATTGGTAGCCTTTAATTTCCCAGGAAAAGTATAGTTTTGTTGCTTAATCATTACATGTTGTACTAAAATTTTGCAAAGCACTCGTCATTTTTCCGACACAATGCCATGCCAGTACGTACATTGAAATGGTAAACAAAAGTAATAGAGAAAAAGGTTCATCAACAATATCCCGAAAACATAATCTCCATCATCGCCTCTTTAATACTTCCTGACTGGTTTGTACTTACTTGCCATACCACCATCAAACCATCAAGATCAATTTTTTGATTACTTTTGATCGTACAAACCCTCCAAGCTTTGAGTATCTTCCTTTCATTCTTTCGCTACCGCACACAAGCCTTCCCCTATTTTCCTTTAATAGAAGCATTACAAAAATGGAATCATGTAAGCCAACGCCAGTGCTCCGACGACAACCCTAATAATATACTTAAATCACTGCTCTCTTGTGTATTTCTATTACGTGTAACTTTTTCTCCTAGTTTAGTTTACTCACCAAATCCAAATACACACACTCGCATTATTCATGTCTTTTTTTCCAGACCATCAAAAAAGCTCCTCGCAGTCGGTAACATTTGGCACTTTGCAATCCCGATTTAGCCACCACATTTATTTCCTAATATTTCCCAAGTGATTTTCATCCTGATTTTGTTCGTATAACTGCTTATTACAATGTTGTTATATCAGTTTGGTGTTTATATAAAATTAGACTCAATGAAGATGTATCCGTCGTCAGTATAAAAAATTGATGCACTCATCATTTAAGCTGATGTGGCTTATAAAAATCATAATGTGTTTATTAACCAATATTTTTTCAGTGCTTTCTATTTTCATAAGTATGCAATTTAATTATATAATGAAATAGGCATACCTACTCGGATATACGTTTGAACATTGTTGAATAATGGAACTATAAAGAACTACCACGTGTGCCTGCCTACTACACACCTAACTAATAGTTGAGCAATAAGTGCTCGCTCAATAATATTTATGCTATTAAGCTAACCAACACACTTCAGTCATTAGTTTAGCTAAACATAGGGTTTATTTCCATAAATCGAAATGAGTGAAATCACAATGACTACTTTTGGAATAAATAAAACATTTTTTCTGATGATCATTTTAGAGCACAAGTTGCGTACTCTAAATGGCATTGTTTGTGATATTTTCACAATTTATAATTGACTTTGGTACTTGTGTTTTCTATTTTATACACAAGTATCGACATGCACACTTAAAAAGCTTTTTGCTGATTCGCAGAGATTTAAGGGGCAAACAACGATACAATGTCGTATTCGGCGTAAGGTTACCCTCTTTAAAAAGTGTTTTTTCCGCAGTGCATTGGGAAAGAGCATATTGAATCGAGTATTTTATTAAAAGTAACTAGAAATAATAATATTTCTTTTTACTGCGGACGACCACGTGTCCTATTTATTGATACAATGCGTTGAGTTATGCATTGTATTTTAACGAGCAACAACTTCGACATAAAAATGTGTTTAGTAAAAATTATATGAGCCAACTTATTATTATATACGTCCTTAACTTTTCCAGTATTGTCTACTTGAAAACATTGGTAAACGCGTAATAATAACTTTACGTAAAGATCTATGCACAAATCTAAATATTTTCGGGTTCGACGGCAGAAAAATACTTTTGTTTCACATGTACATTGATTTTGTAAAAGATTCTATGATTATTTCAATTCAAAGATAAATTTGCAATATTTTACATGGTATGTATCAAAAGTAATGCATTAGTATTCAATTCTCCGCACACGCACAGTGTATAGAAATTGAAAAGAATTGACTCCATCATGTGACAGCGACTGTGTCGAAAGGGAACAACACAATCTATCCT
Organism: Sinhomidia bicolor; assembly: GCA_027743785.1. NCBI lineage: Eukaryota > Metazoa > Arthropoda > Collembola > Entomobryomorpha > Entomobryidae > Sinhomidia > Sinhomidia bicolor. Next base: position 46,850 of record JAHZMT010000643.1, on the reverse strand, counting down.
CCTATCTGTGTGATCAAAAGAACGATGAAGATTTTTTTTACAATTCTCCAACTGCCAAAAGCTATCCGGCAATGAAAGAGAACACAAAAGCCAGCACTTTCACGAAAATTAGACTTCGATTGAAGTTATTGTAGAAATATCTTTTTTCCATGTTTTCGTCTCGTTCACCATTGCACTTTTTAATGTGAGCTTGTAGTGAGCGGCACTTTTTTTATTTACTGCTACGTTCCATCTCTGAACTTACTTCATAGCATAAATAAACACCCTCCTACGAACTTTCCAACAGATTTTGCAGAGCATTATTTACTCAAAGTTTTTGCTGTCTGAAAAAAATACTTGGGTTTATTTATACGAATACCGACTAGCTGTAGTAATATATGGCTGCAAGGTGGTAAAAATGGTGTGAATGAATGGGATGGAAATGAAAACATTTATGCTTTAAAATATCTGTTCTACGTATCTGTATCTATTCTAGATTATATTTTTTTTTCTGAAAAATGTTGGTTTTTAAAAATGTATAAATAAATAAATAATTAATTAATTAAATTCATACATCAAACTTCAACGCGAAGTCAGATTAAATAAACTTTTAGATTAATATTGATGCTGGCAAATTAAAATTCGCCAAAAAATCATATAAAAATTCACTTTAAACTGTTTTAAACACTGACTTTGTTAATTTTGCTAATAAGAACCTCGGTGTGATAACGTGTGATATTGTTTGCGTCTTTTAAGGGTACCATAAAAAAGCTTGCTACTATGCACATGCACGTATCATAAAAATGAAATGTGTAAGTAAACAAGCCACAGTTCTTGTCACCTCTTCACAATCCATTTTGTCACTTTTATCAAAAGGAAACCCTTAAATACAGCTTTCAGGCTAATCATCGACACACAGAGGTATTCATTTCGAATGTGAAGAACTGACCGCACTGAGAACATCTATTGACTGAATAATAAAAAAAATTCAAAGAGAAATCAATAGTAATATATCACGGATCACAAAAATGATAGCAGACGTAGGGTATCCTATAATACTTTGAAGTAATTCATTATTGGATGGCGAAAATGATTTTTTTACAGTTGCTTACAATGTATTTCATTTACTCCATTTTAACTTTCAGTTCGAACACAAGCAAATGTTTTCCAGAAAATGTTTTTTTTTTAATTTTAAGCGGAAAATTTAATGTACATTATGTGTATGCCTACATAAGTTTTACTTTCATTTCATATTACATTAACATGTTGGTAGTTATTCAACATTGTGTGACCATGCATAATGTTTAATATTGTAAGTTTTAGTAACCCTTATGTTTTTTAAATATAAGTAAACAACAACATGTTTACTTGAGATTTCATCCTTATATCTTTAATATGTGATGAATGTTCATGCCGCAATATTGAAGACGTACAAAGTGTTAAAAATGATTAGTTCAAGTCCAATTTCAATCCCCCTTTAAATATTTTTAATGATTAAACCCAAAATCAAAAGACATATATAACATGATAAAGCAAACACTACAATATGGTTATGCTTTCACCACCGTAACACCCTGCTTAAAAATAGTAATATACCAAATTTGAGAGCATACAAAAATTAAGTACACCGAGCCAAAACAAAATGATATGAACAGGCAAAAAGATGTGCCAGGAAAAATAATTTTTATTTGCTCAAAATGACTGTGCATCTTGTTGTAACGCAGTTTGTAAAGGTGTCATTTTAAAGTTTACTACTAAACAGCCTCTTGAAACCTTTTGAAGTAAAGGGCGTTTATATTATTGCTATTGAGACAAAGTGCTTGGTCCTACTCATTTTCGTAATTATCTGTTTTTGTTCTCTTCCTTTTATTCTCTTGACAGCTTGTTCACAACTAGAAGATTAAAAAACAACTTTGTACAATCACCATACCATGTTTAATTTAAAAGTTTACCATTATCTCCAGCAGCATCACCAGCAGTTCCAACAACAAAAAAATATCGATAAAATGATGAATGAATGGTACTTGCCAGTTTTCACACTTTTCATGAAAAAGAATGATGATGATAATGATAATAATAATAATAGTAATATGTAAAGCAAAAAAAGATGTACTACACAATTTTTTGTGCTTTATTGTACAGCTGCACAAGCTTCTATTCATCTTTTAAAAATAAATCTTTGTGCTGTTGTGTGGCACATCAACCATTGTTTGTTACCAACACCATGTTTCAAGCATATTCAGCAGCACCAGTTAGCATCAAAACATCGCATTATATGCAATGGCAATGAGCAATCACGGAAAATGCTTTCTGTTCTGAATGAATTATTTATGCTTTCACTAAATCATCAAGAGGCACAACAAACGAAAATGGAAGATGAAAGTCAAAAGTATGGTGGTGGTGATGATGATGATGACGACAGCCACGTTGAAAGACTTTCTTGAAGAGTGAAAGTGGTAGGGAAAAGTGTAAAAGGTACAATTCCCATTTTAGTAATTTTTCAAAAGGCACTTTATACTCACGTTACTAGAAAAGCTTGCCACGAAATTCAATGAATATTATGGGAAGAAGGTGCGTAACAACATGTCACTTTTTTGGAAGTTTTGGCAGGTGTAAAATAATTTGTTGGACCGTGGTGACAAAAGGAAAACTACCGCTCAAATAATTTTCATTCCATGACTTGCTCACAGAGGTAAAAAATATCTATATTTATGGAATATAACTAGTACAAACTTGTTTTCCAAAGTCGTACTACTTATATTGGTATTACCTTTAGTTCTTTTTCTTTCCAGTAAACCTAGAGATAAAAAACATACATGTATGTGACGCAATGCACGAAAAATAATGTATGTTGCTGTATCTTTGGAAGCATGAAAATTGAAGGATTTATGTATTCACTGGAGGGTTTTTTCCGCCAGCTAGTGCTACTGTGTGAAAGATGAAAAGACACGAGTAAAATATCAAAAGGATCAAGAATGTAATTTCGAGTGATGGCTGGGTTGTGTGAAATGATGGTGATGTAAAACATCAACCCGGAAAAAATCTGTTGTTTAGGTACAGACAAGGCAAAGCGCTGCTTGCTGCTGCTGCTGCTATTGCTAACCCCACCATCATCACTATAATACATAGCGTACAACCTTGTAAGGCACAAACCACAAAATCCTAAAGCACAACTATCAAGCAAACTGATCTATGCTCGCCTCAGAAAGTCAGCACATTCTTTTCAACTGGGGGAAAGAAAGACAATTTGGGTAGAACAGTTTCATGATTGTACTATGCAATTTGGTTAGTTAAAGGAATAAATTTTGAAAGTCTGGAACAATGTGCGAACACTAAAATTCTAAAAACAAGTAAAATTGTCTTTCCTATCATTTGCATGTTCAATAATGTATATATTTGAAATTGCTAAACTTGTTCAACTACAGAAATATAAAACGTTCAGGAGCTAAAACGAACAAGTTACCTTTGTAATTCGTTTGTGCACTCAACACCGTTTACTACGCCGACAATGTTTAAAACTATAATCTGTAATAAGTTTTTTTTCATACTAAATTCACAAAAAAATTGTGTTTTAGTTTCTGACAAAAATTTTAATGTGTACAAATTACATATATCATATAGGTATACAATGCTCTACACAGAGTTTTTGTTGAAGATTTTCTACTTTGTGTAAATCGTTTGAGTAAATATTATCCACACTAATCGTAAGTCCACTTTAGGCAAGATTGTTCTTGAAAGTGCAACCGCGATTTGGGTAAAACATACCGACAAATGTTTCAGATTGCTTTCCAAAAGAAATCCCGCAAAAAATTACATAACTCCATACTATTTAATATTATCTCTAGCACCCCCTCTGTTCCTCGATAAATTTTACTAGTTTGGTAATAGTGGTGGCCACAGGTTACAATGCATCCACTTTCTCTCACATGACTAAACAAATTTAACAACGAAACATGCCAACATGTTTTAACGTTTTCCCCAAAAAAATGTCTGCTCTTAGAGGTAATATATTACGGGCAAACGTAAGACAACAAGGAATCTTAGTCTGATTTAAGTACCAAAACAATCCGCTTTGATGATGATCCGCTTTTAAGACAAGCAGCTTTTTGCGCTTTATTCGTTCAACCAAACGAAATTGATGCTGAAACTGATACATTATTGCTACCAAGAAAAAAATGCAACTGACTGAAAGGAAAAAAAACAGGAGGAGTAATGTACAAAATTTAAGAGAAAAAGTTATCTTTTGTACAAACAAACAAGGAAACAAGGCCTCTTTTTGGCAGGTAAAGTGATATTTACATAAGGGGTATCATAAGCAGGAATTATCCTCACAGCAAGACCTCCTCCAAGTTATTTGTTCAGCTTGAGTGGATTCTTGTAAGCCATTGGTGGTGAACAAGAGCACTTATTACTTTAACAATACAATGCGGAGAGTGCCGGCCGGTTTTATTCAAGTCAATACTACAAACAACATCATATACTTACCTAACAAAAACTACTAGAACTACAGAGAAACCTTTTTGAGCATCTTCTTTAAGGTTTGTGATAATGATGATGATTCTCGATGATGATTACTATTATTCATCTCAAGGCTGCTGTTGATTCATGAATGGGGATTTAAGCGAATTTTTGGATTAACTCCCGCACTTTCATTAAGCAGAGTAAATAAGCAGAAAAATATTTGTATGATCTGCATTGTTTGGAATTTGAATAAAGTAGTAGTGAATAAACCATATATCCAGAAAGTAAAAACATCATAAATATCTATTAAAATTTTTTATGTTTAATAATTACTAAAAATGCGGTGGAAGTGCTGCTGTTTTTTTATTTTGTGTATTTTTCGTCGGATAAACCACGTTAATGAAATTTGGATTTTAATTATTTTAAATGAAATTGCTGTGTTTGCAAAAGTAAAAGTATGCTCAAAATGCACTGATTTTTTTAAAAATATATTTTATTGTCACCATATTAAGTGTATGTAAAGTAAATTTATACTAGGTAAAAATCATCCCAAATTGATTTACAACTGTAATAATAACTATTATTTTAGAATTTCTCTCTAATATACAATGTATACTGCTTACATTCATTATTCCCATAAATATTTAGGAAAGATTGTGTGAAGAAACTTTACATCATAAAATCTTTTACAATCTTTGTATATACATAAAACTTAAAAGTGATTTATCCTATCATTATAAAGATAACATCTATCTATAAAAAAATCCTATAGTCTGTAAAACCTATGCATGCATGATGTTCTCTCTGTTTCTGCATGAAAGAATCAAGTACAGTTTTGTCGCGCCAAGCATCAATTTTTGTTTGATTTACCTGACCATACTAAAGGGATTTTTTGTTAGCTTCACTTCCTCACATCATCATATCGAAATATCTTAAAAGCTTTGGTCTCTTGCTTTTAACCACACTCAACTTGTTACTTGTTAAGTTTAGCAGGACAAACAAGAAGAAATAGGATTACCTTCGGAGGAACCACAAACACAAATGTTTGCACACCTTTTCTTGACAAACATTATCATCTTGTCAACCGTTTTACTATCGGTAGCAACATCAGTGCAACATATAAATAAATTGTTATCGTTCATTCACCATCCTACAAATTTACACTTTATAAAATCCTGTACAAGTCCTGTTTGTACTCTGTCTGATTTCTTAAACAGCTTAATTGAAGTTTCTTCTATTCATAAAAATAAACAGCGACAAAATAATGTTATCTCAAATCAGAAGAATTTTTTACACCGTTCACACCTTGAAAGGGTCGCCGTAGAAAATCATTTATAGTTAAAAGTCGTAATGGTCTTATAAATACTACGTAAGCATTTTAACATAATAAAAGGTATAATTCTTTATACCATACCCTTAAACTATAAAAAAATATCCATTAAAATCTGAAAGCACATTTCGACCCATTTGTTACGACGGGGCATATGAATATTATGAAATACAAAATATTGTGCATAGGTATCTACTCACCGGTAAGAGATGTGAATGTGAAGTGAAGCATTGCAACGACCACCGAATGGAAAACCATAAAACACTCCCGATTGAACTGCTCACTTATTTGTTTTCATGGATTTCCACTCACAGAACTTACCTTTCTCATTTGTTTAAGTGCAACAGTACGTAGATTTGCATACTTGAAAGTCTTAAAGAATGCCTAGTTGAAAAAAACAACTGTGTGGGCAATATCTAAACTCTAAAGTGTCCACACCAAATGTTTTGCCCACAGTAGGGCAGTATTGAGGGAAATGGAAGTAAAAATACATGAAATGGGCTGTATTGTGCAAACACAATGTAATTTGAGGTGGTCTCCTTTTGTGGTTTTTCTGAACCGTTTTCTTTCAACAACGCAACCTTATGCACATTATTGTTGAAACAAATATTTTTACTTGATAAAATATAAAACTGTTAATAGAAAAATGACACGTTTCTATTGAGGTTGCCAATGAAGGTGCAATTATTGTATCATATGCTGTAAGAGTGTTTTTAACTTTACTACAACGTACTTATTATACATACATATTTCGCCTGACACTCCCAAAATAAATAAGGTTGCGGTAATAAAATGTCCCAAAATGCTACTTTTTTATTGTTACACAAATTGACAAATGTTACAAAAATCTTCTGAAGTACCTACTGTGAGAGTGAGACTGAAAAATAAATAAAGTGTTTCTATTTCCTTTTCATATCTGACATCTGATTGAATCAATTGAACATTTTTAAAACAAACTTGAAGTACAAGTACAGATGTTCCTGCGTGACACGTCACTGTGGGGAAGATATCATTTTGCAGGCAATCGATCTATAGCTAGATTATCTCTATATTTGTAAATTTTACCTGAGTTCAAATTTGTATGGTGAAGGAAGACCTCAAAATAAATTGTAGAATAAAATTTAGTCAATTCAACCAAACGTTCAGAGTCTGAAAGCATCTAAAAATTAGCCGCTAACTATATAAACGTATTAACCATTTCCATGTTTTAATTTATTTGTAAAATTGCATTCCCATCAGTGAGAAACTTCAAAAATAAATTGAAAATTTGGTGGTTACTATCAAATGTCTATTTTATACTCAAGAAACACAGAAAAGAGTTCAACCTGTAACTACTAATTGATTACCTATGTTGATAATATAATTATTTATTTTAAAATTAACATACCACATCGTCTACCCTCTCTAATGTTTACGTTAAAGACGCTTGAATTTGATTGGCATGCCAATTAGTATCAATTATGACCGTGAGTAGTGAGAGCTAGACTGTGTAAATAATTGCTGCTTTTAACGTGTTTTAATAGTAATGGGTTTTCACACCACGACATCCTGGTTAAATTACTGTAAACGAAAACCTCTTTTATTCCTCTAATTATCGCTTCCCACAACAACACAACATGTTCCAGCATTTACAAACAGAAGAAAGAAAAGGAGATAATAGAGAGCAGGGTAAACGTGTAAAATAAAATGAGGAAAGAAAACACTGTTTTTCTGGGGCTGTACCCTAAACACAAAAATTAAAGGCTATTAAATTCAAGCAAAACTGGAAGTTGCCGTAAAAAAACATACAATAAGGACACATCCGCCAAGCCCACCAACAACCACTTTCTTTTTAAGGTATGTTCACCGAGCCTATTGAGTAAATGCAACAAGAGGCAAAAAAGATAAATACATACCCACATACCATCGCACCGTGCGTAAGTAAATGCGAGACTGGAGTGTCGTTTTGTGTGTATGACAATTTAATAAAAACTTTGTCAGTGAAAAAAATGAGAATGTCCTTTCCCTTAAAAACATGGCAGCATTTTTTTTATCCTTCAATTTGAAATAGTGTCGCACGCGGTGTGTATCAGTAGAGAAGATCTGTAATTGAAAACCGGACTCAAACGATAAGTAGTACATACACTCATTCATCGGGTTGGGTCTCTCTGTATTTTATTGTTGACACTTCTTTTTCATCTGCTTTGCCCAAAGTAACAATCTATTATATATTCATTCATCATTATTTCACATTGTACAAATAAATGATAGTAATCATTATTTATTGTACTTGTAGTCAGACACCATGGCTATATATATATACACATACCTATTTTACTACTACTATTACTCACTCAGATTGATCTCGTGTTACGTTACACAGACAAGAATAAATTGAAAAGTTTGAATATATTTATTCAATTTTCCTCAAATCTCCGCTCTACTACTCTACTACTGAATTTTCTCCATGTCTTCTCACTTTACTTCCAGTCTTCCAACAAACGAGCCAGTATAATAAAAAAAGAGCTTGCTCCTTTTTATCCAAAATACTTACCTACTTAGGCAAAACGAACGCAATTTCCATGTAATAGAAATTGTCAAATCGTAGCTGTTTACACCGTATCGTCATTGGCATGCTGCTGCTTAATTTTTTTTATATGTAGTTTCCACATGAGTAATATAATATGTAATATGTGCGTGCTATTCATACTAAAGTACATTTTTAGAGGATTACAGAGTTACACAAAATTGCTGATGCTACGTGTGTGCTTTGAAGTTTTTAAAAACTATTATATACTGCTTACCATTGCTACAATATATAGTATAATGCATGGACAGATTCAAGCATAAAAGAAATTAAATAAGGTACAATAACCAACATAACTAAAACATTGTCAAGAGGGAGATCCAATAATAATACCAATCGTATAATCTATTATTGGCAAAATACTTAAAGATTAGAGAAGGACACAGAAGCCTGCCTGCCATCTCACTCTTTTCATTATTTATTTGAAAAAAAATCTTCTCTCTGATTTTTTCCATCATAATTATGCTGCGCTTACGGCTTTATATAAGTAGGATTGAGGCAACTATTTATGTATAATAATAATAATAATAATAATAATAACATTCCCAACTTTTATACCACGCATTGTCAGGCTTGTTGTTGTTGTTGTTGCTGAATTCTATTGAATAACGATATAAGTAGTAATCAACTGGTATATATGGTAAATGAATTAATATCAACTTGTACACGCTAAAATAGATGGGCACAGTTTGCAACAAATCCATTGAAAAGAAGAGGTTAATGTAATATGAGCATATTATTGAAAGAATAAAACTTTGAGAATTGTGTTTGTTAAAATATTATTCTAAAAAAAGAATGTATGTTTGTGCTGTTCAGTGAATAGAAATTGGTTTATACATCGAAAGAACAAAACTAATACGGCAAATGCTTTACCATTCATTAAAATACACTTCTAACAAACTTTAGTGCACCTCCTCCAGTCTTTATTGTCGCTCATCAAAAAATAATACAAGGGTTGTTGTTGCTTTTGTTTGTTGCCCCTGCCTGTTGTCATTTTTTTTTAGATTCAATGGTAATTTAAGCATATTTCCATTATATATCTGTACTGTGCAATGCAGGGTTGGGTATGGTTATTTACCGTCGCTTTGGTTGTCTTTATTTTTTTTACAAAAATGCTATCGTAGTCACTTAGAATCGGTTATAATGCGTTACAAATCAGCGACCAAATAAATTAGCAGTACCATTAATCATAACTATTTATAGCAAATACAAATATTTTAATCTAGTTTAATTTTATCATCTTTTGTAATTAATTACTTATGCTTGTTTGGCTAAAATAAAAAAACCAAAGCCAAAATAAAAATTTAATTTGAGTATTATTATGATTACAATTTTAATCAATAACTTAAAATCTTTAAATTACCCATGTAAAATTTTCTTATGATAATGCACCGATAATAACATTCACGGAACACGGACTGCATTTTTAACGCTGTACCCAACACTGGTAACGTTGTATAAATAAATATACAGGAATACGCAGGGTATTAGAGCCCATATAGATACGATGATGCGTAAAATAGTAGACAGCATGGATTAAGAAGAATGAAAGATTAGAGACCAGTTAGTTCAGCATTCTGTATTTACCAACACTCAACAAGCCCATATAAATTTATAATGTTTTGTCTCTGACGGGTCGGGTGCGTGGATTTACATTTTTCTCGTTTATCATGTGTCTTATTTCTAAGCTAGAAAGCTACTTCTCATGTTGTTGGGACTTTTAAAAAAAGAATGATTACGTCTGCATTTACGCCTATAATCAGCTAAATTCGCTCAAATCACTGTTAAATAAGTTACATAAAGGGAAAATATAAAGAAAGGGAGATAGAATGGGACCATGCAGATTTTCATAAACTGTAAAACAAAGCGACCTTACAAGATTCCTGTTTGCAACAAAGTATTTCGTTTAGAGCAACAATGATTCCAGTAACATTGCACATCACAACGGCAGACAAATTAATTGAAATTCGAAATAAATCAAGTTTTGAAAAAGGCTAGGTGTTTAGTAAGGAAATCCTTTTACTTTCAATTACGAACATTTTTAATGTCCAACTATTTTAAGTGGGATGATGACCCAATAATTGACCAACTACAAAAACGAAGATGAATTTTAAAATGCACAAAATGATTAAGCAATAAAAGCAAAAGAACGAATTAATGCTTTCACTTTATACTTTTGGTCTTTTGTTTATAGCTTAGAACATTTATTATTTCTAACCAAACACCTAATATTACGTACATTACTAGAAAATGTTAGTCTCTGTGCAAATTAAATGATGGATTTATCGCCTCATGTAAACTATAGGATTGACAATAATATGTACGTGGTAATATAATTTATACAAGTTAGATACCATGTATGATAGCAAGTTAATATAATGATAGAATGTTTTTAGTTTCAAGTGTAATGTAGTTACTAAATGCCATACCACACTACCATATAATGTAATTTCACGCCAATATTAAAATCCATATTTCAAAATACTCTCGTAAGTTGAAAATCGAAGGTTTGTCATTTATTAACCGAACCTAACTTAAAATAAATTTTTCAGTGAGGCTGTGTGGTATGCATTTTAGTAATGTATCCATGTGTTGAGTCATGATAATCTTCATTCTTTGTTTTGGGATAACATTATCAATTATCATGAATCACAACTGACATCATACTATACTGTCAGAAACTGTCTTTGAAAGACATGGATTATACAGCTAATGGATTTAAATGCCTATAGCAAGTAGGCTGATTGAGTTGAGGTACTTCCACTTGTGACGTGGATATGTACTTTTTGCCAACTCGGTCTGGGCAGAGATGCTCAAGGAAAAACATTTCCGACTTTGTACTCATTGCTTTATTACCTTGATGCAAAATACATTAAAACTGTAGTAACGAAATGGGATAAGCTAATAAATGCATAGGGAAGTGGATCCTGGAAAAGTCAAAGAACATGACCATGTTTTAGTTCAAAGAAGGGGAAAGCAAAATAACAATGAACAACCCTAGGTACTACTTGTAAATTTTTCGTGTGAAGTAATTTACTAAGAAGACGTTTATAAACTGTAAATAAATGCTAATTTGATTACAATGCGTCATTACGACCATGTTGTACGTCATGATGAATTATGTTGAATTGAACTGGCGTTCTTTTATTTAATAGCATTAGAATTTATAATAAATAAATTCATACTGTTAATACATAGCTTGGGTATATGGAATTTTAAATATAAATATTTTTCCTGTAAAATTGTTTTTATTATAACAACATTCTTTTACTACGAATTCCTTTTATGCTCATTTGTTCGACGACTGTTCATGACCTAGTTTTTCCCGGTGTGGTGATGACGAAATAAGTAAAAAATATAAATATTTACCTACAAATTTTCACGTATGAATTCAATACATTGTGTAATGTCACTCGCTTATCAAATAGGTAAACATTATATTCTTATTTTCCTAGCGTTATGACCTTGCCCATTCTAATATTTACACTGAGCAAGTACATGCGTACATCTACCAGTAGCACATATGACATTACAAATTTACTCTTTGCATAAAAATAATTTGTTATCCAAGCTTCATGATCTGTTTTTATTTTTGCAATAATAACTATTAAATTGCCTTATGGAATAGGTACTTGCTTTGGGTTTATTTAACACGATTCTCATCCAGCCCCAGATCACACTCATGACAAATTTAGCAATACATAAGTAAAAAAAGATCAAAGTCATCGTAACTGTCTTGTAATCACGGATGGATGGACAAACGAACATGCTTAAGAATAGTTGCATGAGTATGAAACAAGACGCAAAAGAAATATCTGCAAAAAATACCAAAATACAAAAGTGTTGATGACTTATTAGTAAACCGTACGACCTGTACATCATATACATATAAGTTATGAATATATGAATTGATGTCTACATATATAGTTAGCCATATTACATTCAATTTCTTTTTTAACGAAACCTTGCAGAGAAAAGCAATCAAATGACATTAAGAATGTAATTAAGAATGCTGATAATTATCTAGATAACGCAGTTTTCTGCTTGTAAACTCAAAACAAAGCTGTGTCTACATGTCTGGCTTGTAGCACTGGGGCTGCTGCTTATCAGCTTACTATTGCATACTACCTGAAATAAAAATACCGAAAGCGTACATGTATGAACTGTGCTATTTTCTGTTTGACTGTTATTTAAAGGGAAAAAGATAATTAAATCGAACCGCGTAAATTTTCAGACAGTATGGCGATTGTACATGAACAATTCCTTACATTTTCTCAGAGATTACGTTTTTGCAAAGTCTTTCGAGTGTATATATTTGCTCAAGGTTTTAACTCTTAAATTAGCTTTTCGAAAACACCCAGTGAGCATGTCTCTTTGTTTACCATTAGAATTTTCCGGGAAGAGTCATCTTCCTGACATTATTTACTGCTATCTTCAAAAATTATATTAACCTCTAGTGATAACCTCTATCTTCTCATTTCTTTTCAAGGCAATTTTAGTATTCTGTTAGTTTGTAAAATACATAAGACTATATTATAAAACATTATAGAAAGAATAATATCAATAACAACAACAGTCGCTGCTTATATGTATTCGTTTTGTAATAATCTCATTATTATTGAAAATACTGGCTTGAACAATAGATAAAAAATTTAAATTACATTTGTGGTTATGATCTAGCACTATACCCCTCTAGTGAAAAAGTTTTTTGTAAGCGTCTACAAGGATCAATTTCATTGAATGGAAAATATCCTTCATAACCACCATTTGTTCTGAGAATTAAATGGAAAGACGAATAGTGCAGTGGAAGCTAGTAGGCAACTTTTTTATTCTTACTAAAAAAATTTCCCTGATATGAGAAGGTCGCATAATGTTATGCATATTTTCTTCCTGACCGTCTTTTAAAGGGCAGGGATGTTTGGTTTTGGTTAACCACCTCATGTGTACATTATTAATTTTCAGAGCTCAAACTTGGATATGAGAAAATGGTTGTAATATGATCAGATTATCAGCTTGTGCTGTTGATTGAATACTTACTTCCTATATTCATTCAATCCCCGTCTGAATGTCTTATTTGCTATTAAGTATCTTGTCGTAACTAGACATCATCGCGATCATGAAAAACTACTTGTATATGTATGCGTTATAGTAAGAAAAGAATGCCACATGGAAATACAAAGTGCAACGACTTATAAATGATACTACAATGTAATGCTGTCTGTTTATTAGAGAACTTATTTGTACATATTTCCATGCTGCTTCTCATCAGATAAAAGGTTTGCCCATCAACCCTATTGTTAACATCTGCCAATCGAGGGTACAAAACTACATGCATCGCCCGAAGAATTACATGTTGTAATGAAAAACATTTTTTTAAAAGTATCAAAAAAGCATATGCATATTAAAATTTGAAAGAAATTTTGTTAAATTTGGCATTCATTATGAACCCTTAATTGCTCAATGTCTTCAGAAAATGAAATCATATTCAGTAAGAAAAGATGAAAAAAAATTATCAGTCTGTTTAAGCCACATTATCACTGCTGGAGATGTGCAAAATAACCTTTTTTGTTGGTGATATTGTTGTTGTTAAGATGAATGTTTTTAACTTGCGGTTGGTTTGTCTCCTGCCTGGCCATTACGCGTTATAGTTTATCGCCAAGTAATTTTACAGATACGCTTTCTGCAGCATCCCTTTATTTTACCGTATTGTAAAAATACATATACCAATATCAAACTGTATGATGCACATGCACACGAACAACATCATGATAATCGTAAAAAGCATTATTGTTGTATGAATGTACGAATGATGTAAAGGCAATCATCCCGACGAGTGAACATCAGTTTGTATAAAATATAGTTTACATATGTTGAACATTAAGAACTACATCATCATGTAGTCCACGTGAAAGATCAGAGAGGAACACACACTATGCTGCGCAAGCAGCAGAAGAAACAAGACGGCTTTGTTGGACATGCTAGAATAAGATACCCGCACTAATATACGCAGATGATACTTATCTATCACGATGATGATGACGATAATGATTATTACGGCGATATGAATGCATGAACACACGCGCTTCAGTTAACTAAAATACTTGTTTGGTCGCAGTGGCTCTTTCCCCTCGCAGTGCTCCTCCTCACAGAATCGAGTAGCAGCATCATCACCCAACACACCAGAAAAAGCCAGAGTTTAGGTAGCTATAATCAAAAAGTATCGTGTTACACATTATTAATCCAATACACAATAGTTTTCAACAACATAATGGTTTTTCATGTTACCTTTTACTTAACTTACCTCACTTCTCATCATCATGATCACTACAACCATCAGACAGAGTAAATGATGACGATGAGTATGATATTTATGTATTCTCTGTCTATTAGATTCAAGTACTTACAAATAAAATGCACAGACAGCACACACACACACACATGCCATGAAAGGTTTCCCTGATTAACGAAGGAGTAAAAAATGCGATCGTCTGTTTGAATGAAGCACCACCATCATATTTATTTCATCTCTTTGTTGCAGCACTCCACATCCTCTGATATCTGCCACCATCCGCATTCTCTCTGATCATCATCATGGTATACAGTCCACTATTTTTGTGAGTGCGATGATGATATTATTGCAGTTAGTAAAAATACACTACAAATTTACACCAGCAGCAGCCTTGTAACTCATTAAAACGTGAGGTAAGTATCAATGAAGGTAAGTACAAGCAGTCATGTAACAGATAACATGTCATATTTATGATGATGAGTGAGGTTGAGGTAGAAAGGAGGGTGAAAAGCACTAAAATGGAATGTTTCATACCTACTAACTCATTAAGTTGGTTCATTAGATTAAAAGGAATTATAATCGTACATCTTTTCACCACTCAAAAACAATATTACACATATTATTGTCGACGGTAGCCAAATGTTACCATTTTGCCGCAGAAAAAAATGTAGCATGATAGGGAGAGCAACCGAGCTTTATATTTTAAAAAACTGACAGACAGCCAGGCAGAAGCGTATAACTTGTTTGTTAAATAAATGCATTCGCATCTGTTCAAATTAGTTGAAGGTCGTTTTTAAATCTTGACAATGCGAGTAATAATAACTAGCAGTCCAGTACAAATATCATTAAGAGGGGATCACGAAAGTGGCTGCAGAACCCTTAAGGGTTGTCTAATTGGGGCGAATATCAGCAGACTTGCCGATCTTGATCAAAACTACCTGCATATCAAGTTTAAAGTCAATCACATTAAAAGTTCTGACAATTGAGCATATTCAAGGGTCTCTAGGACCTTAAGGGCTATCCCAAGGACCTGAAAATCAATTAATCTGGCCCTTGGTCTCTGCAACCTGTGTACCAAATTTGAAGTCAGTTGGGCATGGATTACAGTTGGCAGAGTGCAAACCGACAGCCAAACGGACAGACTGACAGCAAATTCATATGATGTCGCTGGTCATGATCCCTAATACTTGAAATAATACAAGAAATGAAAATATTATGTTGAATGGACGTTTAGACATTAAGAGAAAATAAAAGCAAATGAGAAATGAACATTCATTCATAATAACATGAATGGCTACTGTTATGACGTTGTTGTTGTTGACAGTATAACAGTATGAGATCAGATCAATGGCTAGTGTGTAGGTTGAAGAGAGAGAGAGAGAGAGAAAGAGAGAAACTTTTTTTATTATGAATACTTTGTTAGCTGGTCCACACAAGACTGCCTTTGGCCGAAGCTGAAAATGAATGAGAGCCACGCTTAAGTAAGCAAGCACGTCAATGAATGAGAAAAAAAGATCATGATGATGACTTCTTCTTTTACGAGAAAGCGCCATCGGCTATTTACTCCATTGTGATTGGAAACAAGTTGTTCTTAGCTTGATGGAGTGCTGCTTGTTGTTATGAAAGCTTGTTGAAAGCTCAACACAATACGTACACACTCATCCTCAATGAAAGAAATTGTGTATCATTCCTCATTATCTTTTTTATAAGTGGTCTTTCAGGAATCAAAAGAAGCCAACATCCTTCACAACACAAAATCCATATCAAAGAAACTTGGGGTATGGTATACAGTAATAATAACGTATGTATCTATATTCAATGGCGTATCGTATATCATGTTATAATAGCGTAGAGTATAACAATAGATGGAGTTTAATCAAAGTAATCACAAAATGTTAATTTTCTGTGAATGATGTAGTTTTCCTTTCTTCACAAATGTCAGAAACCGACGTTTCAACAAAATTGTGGAAAGAAAAAGTTTGTCAAATTGAAAAGATTTATTATGTACTGCTACTACTATTCTTCTTTTAATCATTCTACTTTCTACGTTCAAGCTAAGACTTGTGTTTGTTGCTTTCCACGATAAACTTGTTTGCGTTTTTCTCTCAAAATTCAAATAAAAGATTGAAAATTGAAGAGTTGATTGATTATGACATTTCGTGACAGATGGAACAGGACCATAAAAATAACAAACACGCACACGAAAATGCACTTCTTTCCCTAGTTTACACCAAATATTCTAGATGTATTTTTTGGCAAACATCTATGCATATACTTTTTGGCCTTCACGTAACAAATATTACTTGTAATTGTATTTTAATAATGACAATGTCACCTTAAAGTATTTATTCCTGCTGGAAATAACGTCACAAAAGTTTCTAGCATGTATGTAAAAACTTACTTAAGTTAAATACCTATCTACTTTTTATTTTTAAAAGTACGGTTTATAGGTACCTCTCCAAAAACAGGAGTATTGATAGCTTAAAGCAACCATATAAATATACAATATAAAAGTCTGTGTGTGTTTTGCTTACATAAAAATATAATAAAAAAATAAAGAGAATAATCTGTAATATTTGAGTTTGTATAAGCATATTGTTTAGAGGTAGGGGTAGTAGTAGGCGGAGGAGGATTTACGTAATATTTTTGTTATTATTATTATTATTATGTATCTATCTCAGCTCATTGACGATGGCATGTTAGTCTACTTTTTCCCATCAATAAGCCCGAGAGCAGTTGCACTCATAAAACCCTTTCATCAACATCATCACGTTGAGCATGATGATGATGCCTTGATGCTTATGTTTGGACATACATGGTAGGTATTATTAGAGCCGTTGGACGATATGTATGACTTTCGATGGGGATGATGACCATTAAGAGATGATGAAAAAGCACTTCTCATGATTGGGAAAATGACTGTTATACACGACACACAAGTCAAAAAGTAACAGCAGATTCAGCAGTCTTCTCTTCTTTCATCATCAATTTCTCCAGCGCGCACAGTTGTGGTCGGTCGCAGAGGATATCGTATACAGTCACATTACATTACGAACAAAAATTCTTATGCAAGCGCTCTATAAACTTATTGAATTATTACACCACACGGGTGAGAATATATATTCCCGTCTACCTACCTACCTATGTGCGAAAATGGAGTGTAGCTATAGGAGCGACTAATTTATATGCTTTAAGTTTCAACAATCTTCATTAAATTATTTTTTCGTGATGATTCATTTATGAGAGTCACATCAAAGACTTTACTCAAACTACACATTCAAAAAGCTAGTAGACAAGCATTCATATTATGATTTACTTATTTTATTGATTTTTTCGGTAAACTTACATTGGAATTGTCGTGTGCAAAGCATTGACATCAACTGAAATCATGCAAGTACATTTTTTTGTTGTGGACAGCATTTTCACAGAGTTTATGAATAGCCGAGCAAACGACATGAAAAGCCAAGCTATATGCATTTAAGATTATCATACTGATAAGTTATCAGTTCTTGGAAACGGACTACTACTTTTTATAATGCATTATTATTATTATTATCATGTCCATAAACTCCTTTCCATGTGAATACCTGGCTTTTCATCCTATAATGATAACTACCTGAGTAGAGAAACTCATCATCACCGCCACGCATACACGCTCGACAAAGTAATTCATATTACGATGGGATGCATGTATAGAAAGGAGGATAAAACCAAAGTAATTTGCTTGCAAGGCTTCCTCAAGTTTTCTTTCTTGCTCGGTACTTATCCCGAACACATATGAATGGGAGGGTTGTGGATAAGGCGAGTGTAGGTGGAAATCATTTGTCAGCAGAACACGGACATAATATGAGGGAAAAAAGGAATTCATTTAAAACAAGACCATAGACCATGTTGTCAGAAAGTATCTTTTGGAATTGGATGAAGAAATTGAAATGTGGAACTTACAGACTTTTGGTAGAGACTATTTACTACTGCTGCTGCCACTACTCTAGATGAATGCAGATGGATTTCATTCGCTTATTCAGTCATTCATCTCCTCTCATCTCATCAATTCACTTGGATAGTTTGCTAGCAGCGAAAAAAGTAACGACGTGTTCTGCACAAAAGAAAAAAAATATGGGAAACGGGCGAAAGTAGATAAATGAATGGATTGTATGGATACCTACCTACCTAATATTCAGGTCTTATACACAAGTAGTCATACCAGATATATGCATAATATCATCCCATCCTAATCTTGGTCTGCTTTTTTCTACACGTGAAGAATGATGCAATACTAGAAACCCTATTAAATAGCTAGTGAAAGCTGTGGTTAAAGGCTACTTTTTCTTGATTCCAAGGAATGACTTTATGGTCATTATTGCACACAAAATGTTCAGAGCAACGGGAATAGCTTGATTCATTCTTCCAAGTATTTGTAATAGAGATATACTACATATGCATACCCATTGAAACTTGGGAAAGCAGTAGGAACGTTTTCATGTATTTCATGTTGTAGGATTGTACACGGGAATCAGTTTCATTTAATGTTGGGTATGCATTATATCCGTATTCTTTTTTTTGTTGGAAAGAACTGATAAGAGGAATAGGTAGTAGAGTAATGTAGCGTATAGGCCACTCACTCTCTCTCTCTCTCTGTCTCGGCGTTTTGTACATTCCTGTCCTGTAAGTGCTTGATTTAGTAAATGGTAGTGAAAGGGCTGGGTATCAGGTTGAGTTGGTTGCTGGATAGCATATAAAGAATAAAAAAAGAAAGAAGAGAGAGAGAAAGAGAGATTGAATAAATGAGAGAAAATTGATCGAGTGGCATGTTGAATGGAGATAAAAGTCTGGAAACGAAAACTTGCAACCATTTTCCGCTGATTTGCTCACACAGAGAGTGAATGAGTGAAAGGAGAAAAAGAAGATATTTGTATTGTACAGTTAACTTTTTTGCCTGTTTTTTTGGGCTTGTTGCTGTCGAGTTCTACTGCTGCTGGGATCAACACATCAAATGATGCCACAAACAGCAAACTATGTAGGTATCTTGTTATATACTTATGTATGTTTTGCTTTGCAGAAATGTACGTTTTCTCAAAGATCAAAGATCAAAACCAGCTATACGGACAGAAGTAGTACTAAACTCGCTAAACGTCTACTTATTTATATGGTTTGTGTGCAATATGAAAAATGCAGTAGAAAGCACTGATGTGATGCAGTATAGGTAGTTTACATACCTATATATACATACATGTACGTACTCATGCGTATATTTTTCTTGCCTTTGTACAATATCACATTGCACATTGTTGTTGTTGAATGCATCAATTTTCATTTTAAAAAGGATACTTTACACTCTTTACTCTATATCTATCGATCAAACATTCAATTGAATCTTAACTATCTGCTATTTCAAATTCCTTGGAAAGCACAAAGCACCTTACTGTCACTTTATGCATGCCATTGAAACAGGCAATTTGTATCTTATACGGCTTTTCCCATTCGAGTAAATGCACTGCACTTAAACTCATTCGTGAAAAAAATATTACATATTACCAATGTTTCAAACCTAAATGTTTACAACATATTATGACGTTATAAAGCTGATGACTACGAAAGAGAATAGGAAATTGAGGTTCGTTCCCATCAACCCTACTCTAATTAATTCAATCCGACAAAATTTATACACAGAGGTAAAGTTTCCCATACTCAGAAAATGATACCTACATGCCTTACTCATCATCGTTTACCATGAAGAGGAAAGCACATCTTTCCAAATGAGGAGCACTGTCTGATTATGCACTAATTAATTTGGTCAAAGTAAAAAGCTTGCACCCATCATGAGAGTGTATTGAGAAGAGTAAATTGCAGTCGTAGTAGAAGTAGTAGGTATTATTATCCACCTTTTAAACATTGCCTTTGTCGGGTAAATAAATACACAGAGAACGCATCCTATTCTCAACATAAAGATATTATTATATGTATTATTGTGAAGCGTAGCAAATCAAAGAGCAAAAGCAGCTCACCAGGGTGTCTATCATTGATCTCATCTGCTTTAGAAGAACCACAAAAGATACCAAGATACCTTACTCATCTATCCAGTCAACCAGCAGAAGCGGAACAAGTAATAAACTATAAGTAGTCCTTTCATTGGAGCAATATGTGTAAGACGAAGCAAGCGGATGAAGGATGAATGGATAGCTTTCATTCAACCAGTTTTACAAAGGAACCTTACTAAATACTTTTAAATATATAATCGGATACAATTCTTTGGAGAATGTAATTCGTGTAATTTTGTAAATCAGCCCGTGCAGACAAATGGAAAGAAAAAAATTAACAAAAAGACAGCTTAACCGTTACAAAATAAATATACACTAGCATCAAATTCTCCACAAAATACGGCTTTTTATCATTATTATTATTATTATTACTATACAAAGTTTATTTCAAATCCTTTTCGTAAAGTAAAATTATATACATCAGCCACTTATACATACACAGGAGGAATGCTTAATTTATTATTAAATTCTGCATGTTGTCGAGGCATTTAGAGCATTTCAAAGATGATAAATCAAGCAATTAAAAAAGTGTTTATGCAGACAACTAATTAACTATAGTTTATTGTGTTACGTTTACAATTGCTGATGCCTATTCCAATCCAAACAGTTTTGCTCTTGACTCACAACAATTTAAATAGTTCTGAGGATAGAGAGGCATCATGAAACATAAATTTTGGTGTAGTAATAGTAGTAAACGCTAAGAGATACACAAGTAGTAGTAACCTTGCAGGGACGCGTGTTTTTCGTTTGACTTTATCGTCGTGGTTGCTGCTATAATATGTTACTTTATACTGCAGCGACAGCAGCAGACATTACATTACGTTGCATACTCAACTAACTCATTCAATTTCCAAAAAACGACAGAAGCAGGATTGGCCCTTGTTATAAGAGGACGCATGTTTTGAGGAAGGCGTGGAGTTGAAAGCGAGACGGTAAAAACTCTATTACATCCCGATAAACCAATCGGGGAAACGAATACGTTGAGAGTCGGCTGAGGGGTTGCGCATTCCGAATAAAATCGTCCAGGAAAAAAATATACAACACATAGAAAACGGGTGCTGCTACTAGCGCTGTTGTGCTGCTGCCTCTGCTTACCTATACACTTCTTCTGCTGAAATCGTTTTACCCAGTGTTAAGTACCCACACATGGTAAAAGCGGATTTAATGTCTCTTTTCACAAAACACATTGCCACATTGCATTCTTACACCTCGGCTTTTCCTTTGCTAAACCACTATCATCACCGCTGCTAAATGCAATATATATTATGTATCAAATGCCCTTTTGAGAAAGAAGGAAGACGAAAAAGTGTGCACGTTGATGATCGACTGCTGCTGCTGCTGTTGTTGTTGTAGTTTCCAGCATCCGAATATTTCATCATATACATATGTACATGTATGAAAAAGCACAAGAATTCACATATAGCTTATTTGTTGTACAGATTATTTATAGAGAAGTGGATACCGCAGTAAAGCTAGATCTATTTCTCTTACTATATTTACATCGGATGCTGGTGCTGAATCAAATGTTTCTGTACATCGCTTTGCCTCCATAATAATATCAATAAAGAATGATCATGGAAACAAAACTAGGCTATACACTTAATTTTTTGTCGGGGTTGTATAATGTAGCATCTTAAATGAGTATAGTAATATCAACCAAAGTATTCAAACTTAAAAAATCAAAAATTAATAGTAATAATATCTAGATGAATTGCAAGCAGCATTTACAAACTTTACAAAACGACACTAGACTCGGCTTCAATCCTACAAAATAAAAGAAAGAAATAAAACGTACAGTCAACAAAAAGAGAAAAGTCAACAAAATTTTTATTTACTTAAATTTACAAGGTAGAAGAGTATCTTGCACTTTTAGGACATCTCTAAATCAGAATCTGATAAGTAGCATCACATCTTATTCCAAATTTTACTTTTATCATCAATTCGTCAACTGATGCACCGTGATGATCACAAACAAATCTGTTTCCATCATAAGTGAAGGCATTTGAGCAAAAAATAAATAAATAATAATAGTCGGGATTGATTATTGCTTTATTTTCCGGTTTCAGAGTGTCATTTGTATTGTTTACTTTGTAAAAAGCAAAAAACGCTTTTACTTACATTCTTTCAGATAAAATCTACACACACACAGCAACACTATCGTGATCATTGGCATTCTTTGATCAAGGAGTATATAGAGATTCAGTCAGATTCAGGCTTCGAGCATAATCCAGCTTCACACAACTCACTACCTTGTTTTTCTCATTGTCAGTCTCAAGAGTCCTACCAAAAAACAGAGAGGACGACGTGTGAGGAAAATAATAAATGATAAAAATCTTCTTCACCCTGCCTGTTCCTTCTTGCAAGCATCCTAGGTGCATGACCCAAGAATGTGTGTTTTCTACTGTCTTTACTCCTATTCCCTTTGACAAACTAATAAAAGTTCTCCACTTTTGGGATACTTTTTTTCTGTTATCATAGCATCGTCATCTGAACACATCGTCGTAGTAGTGTGATTGTATATGTATATTATTATTATTATTCTTGTTACATGATTGCATTTTCTGCTACCACCTTTTGAGTGGGTACTACTCCAACTTCTGAGTGAACACGCAATCTCTTGTATTTTGACACCTTGGCATTTATGGTCGGTGCAGAGAAGTAGAGAGGCAATATACAGCAAGAAAAGATGAGGACGCTGATGCTGCTGCTGTTGTTTGTTTCATCTTTTCGTCTCCTTCTTCATCTTCTACATATCATATCAACATGACAAGTTGTGCAGAAAGCGTGTAAAGATGGAATGGAGTAGGTCTTCTCTGGAGAATGAGTAAAAAGCATGTAGTAGCCGTGGTGTATGTGCTGCTGTCGTGCAAGTTCCAAAAGTTGGATAAGGGAATAGTGAGAAGACTGGAGGACCGTATGCTCTGGTAGTAAGTATAAGTGGCGGTGGTGAAGTTTATTGAGCGACAGTGTCAGTTTTAGTTGTAAACCGTACTTGCTGCTCCTGCTGCTGCAGACGGTGGTGCTGCTCTTGTGAGCATTCTCATTTACATCCACAACGACAAAAAATCGGATGGGGTGATGCGCTTACTTGTGTTCAAGTAGTATTGCTTGCTGCTTGTAGTAATAACGCCACCACCACCATCCTGCATTCGTATTCCAATGTAAGCAGACATGGTAGAAGAACCAGCGAAGCAACAGAAAGGGAACAAACGAAACAGATCAGATTTTAACTTGAATCATAATAGTCATCATACATAGTCAGGCTCTGGCCTCCGTCTGGAATACTTTCTTTTTACTTTCTTAATGTTTCACCAGTTGTACTACTACTACAACTACTACTACTACTACAGCTCTGTCTCTGCATCATCTCATTATTTGTTGTGGCTGAAAAGATGGGGCATTGTAATATTACGTGTTACTTCATAAAGACGTCATGCATTTTATGTGTATGACAAGAGAAAAACCTTGCTCCAAACCGCCTCACGTAACTATTTAAGTGAGTGATTACATAATACACTTTGTTGTGCAAGAGTTGCAGATAAATTAAAAAATACCAAGAGCATTTTTATATTTAATTGGTTTTTGTGAGCGAAACACAATTAAAATAGTTTTATTATTTTAAAATTTAGAAAAACATTGAGCAGAGGTTGTGCAAGAATGTAAAAATTTTATTGACTTTTGACCGCATTACTCAATCAATACCTGGTATATAATAATGCAAATCAGCTTGATTCTACTAAGCGATATTGAAAATTGTTCTTCTAATTGTTCTCGAAATTTCTCTTTGACAGAAAAACAATAGTAATAACATTTTATTGCGCTTTATTCAATGTATAAAGTCAATGAACAGGCTTCAAGTAAAATATAAACTATATGGGTATTACTCAAAAGTGTCTTTATTATAAAAAAAATCGCAGTTATTCCACTACTTGTGCTTTTTTAATTCCGTGATTGAAGTTAATAATTCTTGAGTGTATTAGACGTTAAGAGGTGTTACTATTTGCCATTCTCTGTGCGCGTTCATAAAGCATACGAGGGAAAAGTTACAACCGGAAACTTCTGGGGGCAACTGAATACTCGTGTTGCTTCTGAAAGTTGTGGAATTTTGCTTTGAACAACTTTGTTGCGCCCACTCCGGCAAAAACCGATCATTAACAATGCCTCGAGATTCAGACTCCAGCGGAACATGCAGTCCCGTTCACGTCACACGAAGTCCTAGTCCAAAATCACAGAAGATTTCGCCTTTTTCCATAGCCAGCATTCTTGCCTCGTCGACTAATCACTCTCCTAGTAAATCCAAAGATGATCCTTCTGAAAATCTTATCTCTCCTGATACCAGCTTACTGGCAAGGTAAACAACATAAATCTTAACAGTGTTACCATTCGCTTTTAGGGCTAGATTTTCTGTTACTGCGTTCAAATACAAGGCTCCTTGCAAAAACATATACCATGCAAGTCAACTCCGCAGCTATATGTAGTATATGTAGTAGCTGTTTTAGACAGTTTTCATATCGCGTAGTATGTATATTAGTGCAGCAAGCAAAAAAATAAGCGATTCATTATAAATAGCTGTACAAGTTGGCGTACTAATTTTATAGACCTTGATTGACGTACGTACATATGTATACCTATTTTGCAAGGTATTATTTCATCAGTCATTATCTTTTGTCGCTGTCTTTAAAAAGTTCTACTAAAAACGTTACCGTTTGCATAATAACTGTCATCAGATTCGTATTTAACCTTCAACACATTTAGCAATTCAGATACATATTATTAAAGGAATAATTATAAAACGAATGCGAATAGTAGCTGAATAGTATCGATTATATAAATGGTCTTTTCTATTGTAACAGCAGGGATATCGCAAGCACAACATATTGATGAATTAACCTGGATAGCATGTTATTATCGTAAAGAACTGCTACATGCATACATAAGCCGCATGGATTCATATCCGGACTGAATGAATGAATTTCGACGGCAATTTGACAGTTGACAGGTTTCGGGTTTCGGCTTAAATAAGAATAGAGAGCAATCGACCAAAGTGATCGAGTCATTAGTGAAGAAGCCAGACAAAAATTATTGGAATAAAATGGGAGTGAGCGTTGTGTACTCAAGCGGTTTGAACGAAGCAGACACTAGATAACAATATTATCTAGTAGACAAAGTGAAAGAAATCGTACAAGCCAATATTATTTCATTTTATTGTCATTGTAGTTTTTTTCAATCTTCATTTTGTTTATTGCCAGACATATGTATGCACGTATAAAGTATCACCACAATAGTAATGGACCAAGTCCATTTCTAACTTCATGTCATTGTCCTTACCAAGTCAACAAACGTTGTTTTTTTTCAAGATATTTTATCTCTTAATGTGATACAATAATTTGCAGAAACATTAGTCTACGATAGCATGCTCTATATCGACATTATCACTCAACAAGACAGACGATGAACATCACAAGCATAACATCTAAGAAGCCGTTTTCTTTTGATTCTTTACTAAATGGCAATCAATTAGAAGAGTTCAAACAAAGTTCATAAAAACTGTTGTTGGCAAATTAGTAAAGTCACAAAAGCATATCAATTTGTCATTGGTAAAATTGGATTGGAAAAGAAACTGAATTCGGTATTAATTATTATGTACTTACAAACAAATTATTCCTAGCAAACTTTTTGGATAGCAAACCTACCATACTGACAATGTAAGAACGCGGTTATATAGACAGTGACTTTTTGTTCTATTGTACTTCCTGACAGCAAAGAGTTCGATATGTGCCTATACTGCTTTTGAAAGAAATATCGTAATCACGTTCATTAATGGTGAATGCTTAGAGAGAGAAAGAGGTTTTGAGTGACAGGCTTGTACAAATACTGACTGAATGTCTTTATTTATGATGACACTACTAGTATTGTCATGTCAGTCATGAGTACAGTTGTACCCTGTTTCAAGTTTGTCTGTCATAAAATACTACATACACGTGCTAAATTATCTTTCAGTTCTTACAGTTCCTCAGTCTGGAAACAATAATAATAGCACACACTTAATCCAATCTAGGAAGCAAATTGATTTATTTGTTATTGCTATGTATGTACAATAAGTTATGTGGTATACCTGTACCTACTTTGTAATGAAGTAATTACGCGTTCATAAGTATATGAGTGGTAAGCTCAGGTATGTAATAATAATAATAATATAAGCACACCCACATGCCCTACTCATTGTTTCAACTTCCTGTCGTGATTATTTCTGGTTATTGTTGTTTAGCAAGCTCAAACTGATTTTAATATGAAACGAAAGAGAATGGGTTCCAAGTAGATAACTAAATAGAGAAGCCTTTCATTCAAATGCACGGAGAAGTGGTAAAAAATATTCAGATAAATGCATATAAACACTAACAAAGTTAGTAAGTATACATCCAAGTTTTTTTACTAAAGCGAACACTGAACCGCAATATAATATCCCCACATAACTTAAATAGGTATTATTACTATACTTGTCATTGCCATTCAACAGTCATAGACAAATATTAACACATGCATTTAAAAAACGTACATCAACACAGAAATAGAAAAATTCCAATATCCAAAAAACTATCATGGGGATATATAAGGCTTCTTATTAAAGCAGGCATAAACACAAATTAATAAATACACCATGGAGCAATACGTATGAATGACTTGATCACTTATCCAAGTAGGTAGATATAATAGCAATTATTATTTTTATTATCAAAGGTTACAAAGTAAATTGCGTGACACATGCTTACGTTTATGTTTACGGCTGCTCGTTTAACAATTAAATACTCAAGAAATTCATGCTTGTTCTCTTTATCATAAAAGTCATAAAATAAAATACATCCACGTTTATTTTTCCATGTTAACGTAAAAACTATTGAATTTATAATTGTAAAAAATGAATACAGTAAATTGTTATAAAAAACAATGTATGCACCTATGTAACATTGAATATTTTATTGATTAAAATACGCATTACTGCTCACATAAATATAAACATGCGTAAAGTGTAAATACATATAGGTATATACTTTTCGACTGATAAACGACTAGGTTCCAAACTCGTAAACCAAACTAGGTACAGACATCAGCAGGAAAAGTCAAAAGAAACACCAAAAGTGTAGTACATTCATGAAAATTGTTTCTGGTTTTGCACTGCACGAATGAAATTAAGCAGTGTCGATTTACATTCCGCACATAGGTAGTAGTAATAGCCTTTACCTTTCCACGTATTGTTGTAACATAATACCCACGCACGTCGTGAGATATGCTAAACGAGTAAAGCTATAAGCGTGCAACTACAAAGAGAAATTGAGAACAAACTTTTATCAGGCGTTTGATACCACTTTTTTGTTAATGTAGAGAGGTTTTCACAATATGCGGAACAGTTTAAGTATGCGTTTAAATACGCTGCTGTCGGGTTATTTCTACCAACAACAGAGTTTGCATTTGGAGTTCTACAGAAACATTATACACTTTAGGTACGAGATAGCTAGACGACGACAAAACTAGCACAGTTACAGAAATGTGTTACAACTTTATATAAAATATTTTGAATATGTTTCAAAACACCCCATGTGCTCTTTTTTATACTTTTTATTCTTAATCTACTACTGCTCCATTTAAATGTGTGTGTTTTTATACCTGTCTGATTTGTAATTTATGTGTACAAAGATGGAGAAATTGAATAAAAAACTGTATAGTTAGTGAACGATAATGTTTTAATCATAAAATATCGTTTTAGCCTATTCATTTTCACCGTGAGATGAGTAGTGCTCAGTACTCTTATTATACCGAATAATGATAAAGAAGAGGTACATACTTAACTCGCATTAATTTACGTTGCACAGAAAAAGTAGATATCTACCTTGATACAATGAAAAGACTGTTGGGCTGTTTTGTGTACAATGAACACAGCAAATGAATACCGTGAATGCAATTGACAGAGTAAATACAACAAGCGGATCAGCAATAACGACGGCACGGGGGGCTTGAGCTCGGCATCTCTTTGTTGATTGCTTGGTTGGCGTTTGCAATACTACTGGTTGGGTAACATGCACGAACAGTGTAGGGCACCAACAAAGCCAGTTTTGTGTGCTGGGCAGGGAAAGATGAAATATGTAGAAAGATCTGGTGTACTCAGAATGAAATAGAATCATTCGCTACTTCTAACCCTGTATGGGCGGTGTTTAATCTTCCGAAGAAGAATATATTTGCAGACTGCTTCCATTCTACCACAACATTCAGTGCCGTTGTTGTTGTTGACACATCAAACCTTTTATGATATACATAAAATGAATAACACTGTTGGTGCGGTGCGATTTCATGCACACCTTTCACTTATACATGTATATAATGTAAAAATTTTAAACAATTTTTTTCCTTGTAAACTAAACTAAAAATTCTTGTTTGGAAATGAAACTGGGTTCACATGCTACTTCATTTAATAATAATCTATTTTGTAGTTTACCGGCTTAAAATGTTTGTCAAAGCTTCCTCTTTTGTCTCAATTATCTGACTGTTTGATAATCATGTCTGTTGTATTCAAATGCTACTAGAAAATAGTAGCTACAAACAATTGTTTGGTGTATATACTTAATGCATATTATGCTTTAAAATACCTACATGTAAACGCAAAAAAATTACCAGAAAAAATTCAAGGACGGTAACAAATTAGGAGTAACCAACTTCCAGACAGTGGGTAGAATTCATTGAATCCTCTAATTATCAATGATATTTGAGATGTCAAAACAATCTGCTGTTTGTTTTTCTTTTCCGTTTGACTGGGCCAAGTACAGTGGAACGAGACAAGTTTGTTGAGGAAACATGAAAAGTTTACAATTTGTAATTAAACTTA
Organism: Sinhomidia bicolor; assembly: GCA_027743785.1. Classification (NCBI taxonomy): domain Eukaryota; kingdom Metazoa; phylum Arthropoda; class Collembola; order Entomobryomorpha; family Entomobryidae; genus Sinhomidia; species Sinhomidia bicolor. The sequence goes on along the minus strand of JAHZMT010000643.1, from coordinate 17,312 downwards.
AAGTAAACTTACAGCATTATCAGCTAAACCTTTTTTGTACAAAACTTAAGCATCAATGAATCCCGATAACAGTAGTCATAATAATCAAATTGACGGTCAGTGTGATTAAAGCTTAGAGTGGTAGGTTATCATCAACTTTTGCTCTAATCCACGCCTATGTCAGTACAGAGTATTGAATAATTCAATGCAGAAATTTGTAAAGGGCTACTACCTGCATACATTATAGGTACTGTACAATGAGTAAAATCTATATTCCTCTTTACGTTGTTACAGATTGGGTTTGGTGTCTCCCTTAGCGTTCTCGCCACAGCACTCTGCTGCAATCCTTAGTTTATATGGAGCTAGTGACTTTCAAAGATCAGCGGCGTGTTGGTATCCGTGGACATCACTTCCGCAACCTGTGAGTTTAACAACGCATCAAAATAATAATGATTTAAGCAGATCTCCACCTCCAGCCCATCAAGGAACGCATCGGCCACTAGGTAAGTTTATTTACCTTGTCAAATGCCCTTATCGCAAAGAATCAGCTATGCATAATATCGCCACGTTTATATGTAACTACACATGTAGTTATTTGTAGATACATACATGAAAAAAGTCAGAGAGTAAACTCAAGCGAAAGTGTATCAGATAAGACGACAGAGAGTTAAAGTAGTAGGGTTGGTTGGTTGCTCCAGTGTTTTGAGTTGATGAAAAGTGACAGAAGGTCTGATGAAAAGGGGATGTTTACCTATTTTTTTACAGTGAGACCTGAACAAAAGTCACCGACGGAGACAGGAGCATCAGACTGCTGCTCTTCGGATAGTCGACCCAACTCTCGAGCCAGCTCTATAGACATTCGGCTGAGTGGAAGGGGGAACAAGTCTGGTGATCCGGTAGACGTGGATAGCGATGATGGGAATGACTTTGAATCGGATGCTCAGAAAGGTGGCTCTGCTACCTCTGGCAGTGCCGCAACAACATCTTCGCCTCAAGGAACTCCTGGGAGTAAATCTGGTATGACGGTTAGCTCACAGTCGAGCAACGGTAACATAAATGGAGGAGCCAGTGAATTTTGACATTTTCTAAACGAAATCCTACTTTTACAATACTGATCACATTACTACCTATGCTATTTTACTTTGAATCAGTATGCAACCAAAGTATACAATTAATAATGCCTTTTGTTTTAATTCTCTAAAACGTCAGAGAAAATGAAACTTTTTACAGAAACTTTAATTAAACCTGATAAATCTTTTTTTCTTTATCTAGGTAAAAATTTGGTTCCAAAATCGTCGTAACAAGTGGAAGCGTCAACTTGCCGCTGAACTGGAGGCAGCAAACATGGCCCATGCTGCACAACGCTTGGTTCGTGTTCCTATCCTGTATCACGAAGCCCATCACTCTGCACAGGACTCTAGCAATTCTACAAACTCTAGTACTCCTCATCAAAATTTGACGTCGTCATATCCCATCCCTTACTACCAGCAGTTTGGGGTGTCGCCTACTTCCGTCAATTCTTCCTCGCCTGTCACACAGTCTCGCAGCTCGCAGCAACTTTCATCTCTGGTTTGATTCAATTAACATGAAAATACCTATGCAAGCTCGTTTCTATTTAATATTACCACTCCACAAAACAAGTTTAAATTTTTAGATAAAATGTGTCGTCATGCATATAAGAACAAAACAAAAATATCATTAGTTCCAGAATTATTTACTACTATTAGATTTTATCTAGAAATCAGAAACATGGTATTGCAAAGATAATGATGAGATGGAAGGTTTTTTAAATACATAAAACGATTCGTTTAGTAACATAATATGCAGTCAAAGAAAAAAGTGAACATTGGATATTATTCATTAAGCAAGATAATATTATTATTTTACAGTTTAACTTTCAGCTAAATATTATCTTAGCTGCACAAAAGTATTTATTATGATTTCGTACAGTTGTCGAATAGATTCTCATACACGGTTGCCCATCACTTTCCAAATGGTATGTTATTCACAATAATATTCCTATTAGCCTCATATTATACTGCACAACAAAACTGTACAGGTAAGAAAGGCATGAATACATATACATGCACGAATCTTGGCAAGCAGTGTTCAAGGTTTGTCGTCTTCTTCTCCGACAAAAAAAACTTGTTCTCCTCAGTGCAAGAAAAGGATTACTTCTAGTTTGTATTATAATGCCCCGCCGTCCGTAAAAACTCTTCATCGTCATCATCAAGTTATCTATCTATCTATCCATTTAAAAGCACAGTTAGTTGTAGATGTATGTAAAAGAAAATACGTATATACATATTAATATGTTGGGTTGCGTGAAACTAATTATTTTGAAATAGAAATAAGGAAGAAAATTAATATAAATATTTAGTCATTAGTTTAAAGAAAGCAGCAAGGATTTTCACGTCGTGTAAAAAATATAACAGTGGGAAAACATGCTAGTTTTTTTAACGGTTTTTAAAGTCAGTTGGCTAGGTAATAGTTGTATTTAGCCATTATTCCTTTCGTAATTTTATTTGCTGAAAACACAATCGGTGGGCTTTTTAACATGCAGATTTTTGCTAAACATACATACAATCACATCTTATTTTAAACCCGTCGTCATGATTTTTGTAATTTAAATTAACTGCAAGTAATATTTGATTGCTGTGGCATGTCAGTTCGTGTAGATTTAAAATATGTAATCTGTTATACATCGTTATATTTGACAATTGTAGGTAAAAACGAGTGTTTGCATATTTAGGAGTATTTATTATATAGTATCATTATTGCTATTGTATTAGGTGTTATAAATTCTGATAATGATAAAGATTCTTATGATTATTTACTATACAAGTCAGTCAGTGACTAACAATACTGGAGTAAGGCAAACACTAAGCACTGTAAACTGTGTATACGTATCATATCACTGCTGTAGCTTTGGCGAAAGATTAGTTTTACCAAAATATATATAAATAAACAAATAAATTGGATTACATTTGTGCCACAGACCCGAGTCTTGTAAAAAAATATTAAACACTGTTACACGAATATATATATAAATTTACTCTAATATATCGTGCGTAATCCTATACATAATCATATTGTCAATTGTGAAAGGATCCCATATATATATTCGCTGCCCTTGTATACATTTTATTATTATTGTGCTTGAAAGCAAGAACGAATGCGATTAATGCTAATATTATCAATTAAAATTACTACTATCATTACTACCACTATATTTAAGTGTAACATAAATTAATGTACTGGGTACGCCATAAACGTGTCACAATAAAAATATATCGTGTATCCTGTGCATGGGAAAGTATGGACTGTACTAATGACTTGGTATTATTACACATACATCTAGGCATACACAATTAGGCATTTTTTCACTTGAATGCAGACTCTAATGCAACGACACTTGTTGTAATACAATTCATCAAAATAGAACAGCAAACAAAGGGGTAAGTAATGCAGAAAATGTTCATTCAGTTGCCACTTATAGTGTATTCATTATTTAGCAGACCTTATTTACACTAAATGAAATACTTAAAATAATAATTTTAGCATATTTAATCAATTGATTCTTTGATGTTGGAGTCACAACAAACTAATGATAGTTTTCCAAAAAATACCGAAAAACGCTTGCATGCTTACTTGCTTGTTTACAAGTGCTAATATTTAAAATTGTCATCAAGTCAAGATGTGTTAATTTTCGCAAACCTATTCTTATAATGACAGCGTCAAACATGCAAGGAAAATCGCGAGTTGATTATGCGTGCACAAGTCAAGCAATACATATACATACAAACATATTATACAAATACGTAGCGTAATATCTCTTTCATTTCTAGGCACAAAGAAAGTTTTTTTTTCAACAGGCAGAGAACGATGATTAATGCTTAGAAATGCGCAATTTGCTTAATGCTTGTGAAGAGATGCTGCCTGTACAACAAGTACCTAGTCATCTTTGTATTGAAAATATCTCGAGTATTAACGCATTATTACCAGACATTTTCAATCTCTTAGTTGTTGATGTCATATTTTTGTACAATACTTGTTTTTTACTTATAAAGAAGTCCATGAATTAAGTAGCTACTTTTACATTTTCTTTTCCAACTTGCACAGCCGAACCAACCTGTCTTTACAAAAGGGTTATTCAACTTTAGTTCAACAGCTGAAGCAATAACGTACAAGAAATAAATGATAAAATTGCGCTCATACTAATGACAACTTTTGAGATGAAATAATTGCACCACCAACATTTTTAGTCGGATAACATGTATGTAAATAAGGTAACAAAAATGAATCGACCTCGAATGATCAAATGAATGAAACTTTCTAAGTTTTTGTACTTGACAATAATACTAGAATCCCACTATGAAGCGAGCAAGCAGCCAATAAATATGTCAAACTACGCGAGACAATATAAAAAGTTTATTTTCCATTTATTCTCGTAATAATAGAAAAATACTATATTTTCAAGGCAAAAAGTTAGTCCTTGAGGACAAAAAGATGAAATGTCTATGTTGAGTAAAAACAAACCCATGCAGCTGCGAAAGCAACGTTAATAATATACCAGAATGTAGCACTTTACAAATTCCAATTTGGTAAATGTATACCACATAGCATTACGTATCATTCCAAGAAGTAAAAAGGTTGATGATAAAGTAGTCAGTCAGCAGCAGCAACGTCGATTACTAATGCTACTACTAGCTATGCTCTGAAAAGGATGATGACAGAACCTACTTGTATTCTAATGTGGTTTACTTACATCACCAATGCAATAAAACATATAAAATAAGTAATGTTGTAATACAGAGAGAAAGGATGAGAGAGAGAGAGCTAAAAGTAAAAAGGGAACCAGCCAACCTGATAAGCATAATAGAACATGCTTGAAATTCAGTGAGCCAGCAGCATTATCATCCCATCATCATCTTCATCACTACTAGACAACAGTGATACGTACGTGGTCGTGAAAAAACATCCACACTTTTTTTTCAAAGACTACGACTTCCACCGGTTCCACCAACACCACCGTGTGTGTATATGCATTTATCAACATTGCCTTGAGTACCACACCCAAAAATGACTCTATTTTCTTCCCTAATCTTATTGGCTCCGCTGAGAAGAAAACGAGAAGTAATTTTTCGAGGTTTTCTATCTCTTTTACTACCTACTTTTATTCTAACAACTTTATATATATGCCTACATAAACAAATTATCTATATACCTACTCTATACTTGTGTACGTTCATCCAAGTCTTTATAAACATGTATAAACCCAAGTATGTGTGAAATAGGCAAAGAAGTTTACTGAGTGAGTTTAGTGAAGAGAAAGAGAGAGAGAGAGAGAGAGAAAACGAGATGATGATATGAATGTTGGTAGAAAAAGTAAGCAGCCATAAGGCAGAGCTAAAGTTGACTATTTTCTTTCTCCCTTTTTGCACCGAAAAAAACAAGCTATTTAAAATGAAGTCAATACTTATACATACATATATATATATATAAAGTGAGAGAGAGAGGGAGGAAAAAATACACGCGTATATGGAGGAAGGGAACAGTTCGTCGCCGAGAAAAGTAGACAGCTAAAGCTTTATCAGACGAGCTTTATAGGGCTCTCTCACACTCTTTTATTTTCTACTTGAAGAAACGGTATACTTTTGTAATGTGACTGCTGACTACTACTACTACTACTGAAAATACACACCACCAGAAGAATAATAAGTACCAACGACAATAGGAGTAATATTTCCTTTTTTCGTTTTTCTTCAACAGTTTAGGAGAAAATAAGAAGACTCAGCTGGAAAAAAGTAGAACTCAGTTATCATCCTCTTTAATACTACTACTGATTCTTTTTCGCCTTTTCTCTCTACATCCTTTTCTACTTCAAAGTTTTTCTCGTTTTGTGGCATTTTCGGTATTTTCTCTCTTTCCTTCCTTCTCTCTCTCTCTCTCTTCCCCCTAAAAGCTAGTTACTGACTACGAGATTGTATAACAAGATGTTAGTAAACACTGTGTCTTTGTCTACATATAGTAGTAGAAGTAGTAGTACAACACATAATGCTACATATTTACAAGAGGACGAGACGAGACTGGAGAGATAAAATCATCACACACCCAATCTTTCCTATAGAATCGTCTAACATTACGGCTAAAAACTAAACTACAGGCTTGCCGTGCTTTGTTTGAAGTCGTCAACAAGTCATTCAAAGTAATTTTTTCTTTCACTCTTTCTAAATGGTGTGGTACAAGTAGCAAGGATTTCGCTGGTAAGTATGATCTTCGTCAAAATGACAATGGTAATTGTGATGGCAAAGATGAGACCACGGTGCGGTGGTGTTGGTATAGATAGAGTCTAACAACAACACTAACGAAGTGCATCTATATATGTGCTACATGGTAAGCTGGGTCCTTTACCAGAATGTAAAAAATATTCTTGTTTGCTCACTTTTAAAAAGAAACGAGTCAAGGCTGAAGTTGGCTCGCGTTATTTACTTTTTTGATAGGGCGAATTGAAAGTATTTTCCAGCTTAACTGCCTCTGTTGTCGCTGCTGTTATTTTCTTCCTGCTTTTATTACTGGGTGGAATCAGTGTGCGCTCCCTTTTCTTTGAAATTAACAACTCTCGAAAGAAAACATGGCGATTATATAGTAATATAAATATGTATAGAAAAATGATACATAAATAAAACATAATGGAACTGACAGAGCATTGTTGTGATTAATATGACAATTGCTGAAGCGGAAAACAAGGTTTACAAGAAAAACGACCTGGGTTACAGAGAGTGACGAAAACAAAAGGGAAGCAGTTTGTTAGATGTTTACACTATATCTCTGCTATACAACTCTATTTACAATTTTTAGCGCACAAAGTCGAGACGACAAGAGATACATATTGTAAACGTGAAAGTTTAAAAATAAGAAAAGCATATAATATTTATGCACGAAGCTTTTGATATTTGGGTAACTATGCGGTAAACGAAAATGAGTGTAGAAAGAAAACTAGTCGGGAAACGAAAGACGTTCTCTGTATGTATCCTTTTCTTCGATCGAAAAGTTCAAATTAAATGCATCCCCTACATAAAAGGACAACACACACAAAAAGAAAGATAAAAAACAGGATTTGTGTTAGGTTTGTTCTTAATCCCGTCAACGATTTCTTATTCGGTATATACGCCTATTGTTTTATAATGTGATGATGCTGATTTTCTCTAGCGTTTCAGGGAAAAAATGCTAGTGAAATGTGAGATGTACTTGGCTTGTTGTGTAGGTAGAGTTGGTGGTCATCCTTATTATTTCTTTTATTGTGCAGTTTCACCTTCGCAGCTTGAACAACTCGCACACGATATCCCATTGTTATAGATAGCGATTCAATATTGTATACACACAGCACAAAAACTATATTATAGAGAAAACTACTTTGGAAGAGTACTTGCATTTTTGTGAATGCGTTGTTCTTCTGATATACAGTAAGCTTCACTTTTTTTCAATAAATGAACCCGGTGTAACATTGGTTATAATAAGGTAGCTGAAAGTGAACGGGACTCGTTGATAACAATTGCATATAATTGTTGGTGATCATTGAGAGAATATCATGTTCTTTGCATTGTATGTGTTTTCAAGTGAGTCGCCGAAATGTCATGCGTAATCCGCATTGGAAAAATTCCCTTGCATTTTCTATTTTAATATCTTTTCTATGACAAACTGTGACCAGTAAGTTTTCTAATAAAATGCTGGATACGCTGTTTCAAACAATAGAATCAGGATCATATGCCAATTTTAAACAAAATCCACCTGCACCACCGCGTTTGTTGGGCGCAAAAATGTTTACAGACAGTCAGACAGATGAGTATCCCTAGCACAGCACAATAGCTTCGATTCAGCTACGTAATAATGTATTGCTCCATTCTCAAATGACTTTCACAATGTACTACTTACAAGTTTACAACTGGCGATCATGATCAGATATTGCTTCCATGCAGTACATATCGCATTGCTACTTGCCTGCTTGCTTCTGCTGCTTTCGTGTATATGTGTGCGTGCAAGCACACAAGCACAGTGCAACTTTATTTTAACATTTTCCTACTTTTTTTCTCTCTCTCTTTCGTTTTTATCAATGCTCAAAACATCAAGTATGGTGGTTATATTGTTACTGGTAAAAGACCATTTCTGTCTATCGTCGTTTTCTATAATATCCTCAAATAATATGTCGCTCTTCCTCGTAGACTTTAATATAGATACATACCTATGCAGAGAAATATATTTTTATTTTATCTAAAGAAGAAAGGGTGATGATTGCATGTGTCGACGTTGGTTGCTATTCCCTTCTTAGTCTGTCATTCCTAAATCTGGTGTCTCCCTTTTCTTTCTGTCGAAACACTATTTTAACAGCAGATGTGATGATGACCATTCAATTCCTTATTCCAATTCAAGCTTCCTTTTTCTCTTTTTCTTTCCCTCTCTGTTTCTCCCCCTTTCTCTCGCAAGATGTATTATATTATTACGAACAAGAGAAAACTTTTTAGTTCCTTGGAGAATGCAGTTGGATGATTTGTAGTTGAGAGGATGTGTGTGAACGGGAGGCAGGCGGCACAAAAGAAATGTTCAATTCTGGTCTGAAAGAGTTTTGATACATTTTCTTACTTGTAACTATTATATATATAATATACCTATATATCTTCATCTGGCTATCAAAGGAGTATGTGTGCAGCCTATAATAATCTGTATTATAGTACCTAATCATATTCTAGCTACTGACTCGGTGGCTCATGATGATGACTTATCTATCGCCCTTTTGTTGTGTAAACGGAAATCTTATGCTTGAATGTCTTACTCGAATCTTGTCAGATCATGTGAGCTCAATTTTCTTGCATGCAACCACCAAAGTTAATAAGACAAGATTTGTTAAAAGAATCCACTTTCTAATACTAGAAAATCTCAAACAATGTTAGAGAACGGAGAGGTCAGTAGTGATCATCACTCACTACTGCATTCCTGTCCAATGACTTTTACTTGGTTGATGTTTGGTGAAAAGACGTTTTACTGGTAAGTACAGGTACAAAAGTTCAAAATCTATACATTTCATTCTGGAGTTTCCCGATAAGGTATTGGATTCTATCCTCTTTTCATGTTGATAAACCATTCTCAGAAAAGTCATCAAAAACTGATAGATTACTTACCGTTGGAAGCTTATATCCCATGAGGCAAGTAGGTATGTATCATGCACAAATATTATAATTGTAGTAACGTAAATTTATTGTGTTGATTTTGGTCAAGGTGCTATTGATGTGAGATATCAAAGTAATAACTAATGATATAGCTATGAAGCTAAAATATGTAAGAACGTCTACCTGGTTCTTTATAAATGAATTATATTTTACTAAAACATACAGAATTTTCATATAACCAAAAAATAAGACCCAGGAAAGCTTATTGACCATATAACATTTACAATTGATTACCAATATAATTATTACCGGATGACAAATAAACTAAAAATGAGCATGTAATACACTAATGCCTGCTTAAATTTTAATTTTACCACCATCACTGGACTAGCGTATTTATCTCTCCATCCATAAAAAAGTTGTGGCGTTCACGCGAAATGAAAGTGGGTAATAATAATAGTTGTACATCATGAGAGTGAATGATAAAGTGTAAAGAAAAAACTCGAAAAGAAAAGTTGAAAAAAGTGGGGAGATGATAACGTGAGACGGAACAAAATCAAAAGCGTAATAGTGAAATGAAATGCACATACCTATCATAAAATGTCCACTTAGGTTCATGTATGTATGTAAGCTTTATGTAGCTTACACTACATACTTATAACTCATCAAAGAGAGATCACTTGGCTTCATCAATGCAGTATCACGGTTCAGTAGACACATGAAATACGTCATACATCGGATCGGACATCACATCATCAATAAAGCCCATAAGCATCAATATGTTTAATGGTTTTGGACACATTCACTCTTTTGAATATACATGCAACTATCATTTTATGCTTTTATTCTGTACTTACTTAGTATATGTTCATAATAATAATAATAATGTGTTATTATTAATATATGTATATATCTGGTCTGATAAAAAAGCAATAATAAGTACCTCTCTAGTAATTTCCCTTGAACCATCAGCAATTTTGCTGTGAAAGCAACAAAGATAATTGAATGTGTGTGGGATGGATTTTTTGGTAACAGACAGAGGGGAAACGAAGTGCTTGCCGAAAATGATGATGAAGAAAAAGAAGAGGAAGGAACAGTGTGGAAAAACGATAGGAAAAAGTGGTACTTTACTTACTACTTTTATTGAGGTGCGGAGACACACACACGCAGAGTGAAAGAATGGAATGGTAGAGAGGGATGTGGTAAAGGATATTGCTCTTGTCGTCAGGTAATTTCTGTAATGAAAGACTTTTTATGGGTTTTGATCTTCTCTCACTCTCTGACATCACCATCTTTTATGAAATATGTACAAATTCTCTTCCAAATAAATGCAGACATGGTAGGTATATGATGTTATGAACAGGATGTTGTGTTGTTGCTGTTGCATGTCTGAACCTACGCCGAAACATTTCACTTAATTAGTTGAAAATTAAAAGCTGAATGATCAAATGAACCATGGTCCTCCACACTTTTGCTTTCAACTCTCATTTTTTATGACTCCACTCCACAATCATCCCTCCACACAACTTTCCCGTTACTTAAGGTCATTCATTACCCATAAATGCCTTTTAATATAAAACGCAAACATGTATGCTTGGGAAAAGCGGCGGATCATAAAAAATACACTCGAGAAGTACTTTGCTCATTCCCACTTTTCAACTGAGGCTTTAGAAAAAGAAACACTGGCGAGCAATATTACTATCGCCACTTTTTATTTATTTTCCTTCACTTCTTTTTCATATATGTATACTCTATTCGTGCAAAGCATGAGACTGCTGCTGCTGTATGTGTAGCAGCAATAAATTGGTATATTAACCCGTGTATGGACAAAATCTTGAAAACGAAAATCTCGAGAACAATAAGACCGAATTTGCAAATCTCGAATTAAATTTATGTCCGAATGCAAAATACCGAATTTGAATATTTTTAAAAAAATTCCAAACAAACGGCAGGCCAAAAAAATTATTTTACCGTGAACGGTGGTGTCATATAATCCATCCTTCTTTGTATCATTTATTATACAGATGCCATGCCAGACTTGCAGCATCATAAAATTGTCTTCAAATTTAAGTTATATTCATCGATATTAATATCGCAGATAGTAGGAAAGTTTTAGAAAATAATTAGTTGTAATGGGTACTCGCTTGAACTGAACAAAACTGCACCAACAATTGTATAAACTTTGAATGTTAGCTAAAGAAAAAGAATTTGTCTTACTGGAATAACATTGTACATTTTTGATTCAGCAAAGTGCATCTACTCAAAATATAATGTGGCTCACATTATGTGACTACCCATTCTCATTAAAACCATTTATCTAATGCTGTAAAAATTACTCGTTATAACAATTTGATGAAAACTATTTATTACTTGACGGCAATAGCATTTGTATGATTTTTTGAATGAAAAAACTTTAAAGTACATTTTAAATTTTAAAAGTGTACCATTTGACAGCAATTTCGATTTGTATGCATTAGTAATATAGTTAATTTTATTTTTAAAACAAATTGCATTTCAAAGAAATTTAAAACATTTGAAATTTTGTCCTTCTAGCTTTGAGATTTCAGTTCTCGGTCATCGGTTTTTCGGTCATTTTGTATTTCGAGATCTATGTTTCGAGATTTTGTCCAGACCGTAGGATCTCCTCCTTCTTAATTTTGGAGCGTAACAAGAACCAACTCTCATAGTCTCATGTTATATTACACCCAGTAATTTTACAACAATCTTTAAACAATTATATAGTTGGAGTACCTACGTTGCATCTCACTTACACTGTTTCACCTTTTGTTTCGAGATTTTGTCCAGACCGTAGGATCTCCTCCTTCTTAATTTTGGAGCGTAACAAGAACCAACTGTCATAGTCTCATGTTATATTACACCCAGTAATTTTACAACAATCTTTAAACAATTATATAGTTGGAGTACCTACGTTGCATCTCACTTACACTGTTTCACCTTTTAATTAACTTTAACTACATATGTTGCTGTGCTGAAGCCATTACTCAATTAACCCGAATTGTGCAAGTCATAGTTTCATTTACTAAATGTTTGTTTTTTCTTTCCAACTTGGAAGACATCAAACTTTGAAATCATATTACCGAGACGCCGAGACGCATTTCCATACATAATTGATAACAGCATGCAACATTATGCATTTTATATAGTTCCTATAAAATCCTATGTAATATGGTGGATTGAATTTAACTACAAGTATGAAGCTTAAAAAGTAGTCACCAACTCCTCATATTTTGTTTGCCTGACTCGTCAGACAGTTCAATTTTTAACTACACTTGTCGCAAAAGGAAAAAGTTATTATTATTAACGACTTATTTCAAAATTAGAAAAATACATTCAAAAGTTAAAGTTGGTAAGGCAGTAACGCTGACAAGTACAACACAAAACACTGCAGTGTAGTTGGTGATATTCAGGAAATTATTAACTTATCTGTGAAATTATACTGGCTCAGTTACACAATTATAAATAAGATAATCATTCCATCAGACACCATCAAATCTTCACCAAGTCTAGTTTCACGTTTTGCTCGTGCTGGTCTTTAGTAGTATTACCCTCAAAAATAAAAATCATGCTCAGAGTATTTTCATAACTCACAATCAGTTCCATTTTCTTCAAAATGAATATCTTATGTCCTTTTCTGTGTAAAGTGTGGTATGATATTTTGCATTTTTAACTACGTTGCTTTACCATATTGCCATTTAGAAAACTACTTAAAATATGAATTTTTTGTAGGTACAACGTTTCTCATTCATTACTGAGTTTCATTATAATTTATAATCAATCATTCGTTGTACTTACAGCTTTTCATAATACCGTTTTCTCGTAAACTTTTGGTGCGTCATGTCTTGCCAGTAAATTAATGAAAAATTAATTAGCCCAAATAGACGTTTGCAAGTTAATTTAATGATGTTTTTTCACGTTGCTTATACTGCAAGTGAATATAACTTGTACTGACGTTTAATTGATCTTTTATAATGAGATGACGTTTGACTTGGACACATCAATTTTGTTATTTTTATAATTTTCCTGGTATGATGAAAAGAAAGCAAAAAATCAAAACAAGTATTAAAATATAACAAAGTGCGGTGGTTCTGCGCCATTTGCTATTATTAATTTAAATCTGCTTAAGTTATATTCCTATAGTAAATTTTTCTAGATTTGAATTGTTCCGTTTTATATTCAAGTTTCTATTACTTTTCAATGTTACAGCAAAATAGAAAAAAATTGCCTTGTGCTTACAGTACCGGAAAGCCGAATATTTGTAGTAAGATTGCATTCATGAGAAGAGAAAAGAGTAAACTGCATAAAGGTACAAAGGAAAAGACCAAAATAGATGATATCGAGAGAGTTATCAATCACAATTTAAATCTATCGCTTTTGGGAATTTTATTGTGCGCTCTAAACCTTAAAAATCTTTGCATTCACTCCCTTTATTAATTTATCGCTCTGTAGAGGCCCAGAAAAGTTATTGTGCTGTTGCCCTCCAGAACCAAATGTTCAGTATACGTACCGACTTCATAGATTTTTTCTCTGCGGGGATCACAACAGACGGGCATTTTTACTCATGGCAGAAAGCGCGTTTACCAGGAGTAGAAGTAAAAAATAATTCCTACATTTTAAGTATACGAGGGTCGAGTCTGTTTTTATCAACTTGGAAAATGTATCATTTATGTCTGAACTTTATATTCGAAACTCAAAAAATCAATTTAAAATATAGTCATGTAAATTGTATTTCAAACATGTACATATAAATACTAAATTTGGAAAAATAAAAAAGATTTTTTAGCATTCTTATTAACTTCATGCATTCATTTTCTCAATGATATCTGCACTTGGCGTTTAAAATATTTTCTGGGGCATCATGTTACAAATATATTTTTAGCCTAAAACTCCCAGAGACACCCAATACGCCTTTTGAGGTCCCTGAAACCAAATTATTCTAAACGTGTAAAATACTAAGGACTTTTTAAAAACCTTAGATAAACATGTCATTTTAAAGTAAAAAGTTATTTAAAAATCTGCCGAACGGTTGGAGAATAAGATCAACGAAAGTTCATCATCATAAAGGCTGCTTTATAACTATTTCCCTTCTTACAACTTCAATGAGGAATGATGGCGTCAATTTTTTTACTTATTAAGTGTAATTGTTCTGTTGGAAAGATTACGTAGTGTCAACCAGTAAATTGGGGTCTAATGAATTCCCAGTGGTCTACCTACATATATTCAATGGTTAATGGACTATGAAACTGAAATTTCAGCTTCGAGGTTCGACTGACTGCGAACACATATGACTTACTATTTTTACTAGAGCGTACGCGTACCCGCGACCACCCAACCAGTCGGAACGATCTTGCTGCTTTCTATCTTGGCGGAAAGAAACTACGCCACACAATAGCTTTCATTGAAGATCTTTGTTTATTTGTACATAATATATATTCAATAGAAGCATTTATGTACAAATACATCACATAATAATACATGTTGTTGTAACATATGTACACAGTACACACACACCAATTTACTTTAGGATGTCTTCGTTAGATCATTATAAAATCTTTGTACATTAATTACATATTCATTCTAAAAAATAGCATTGAAAATTAGTATAATATGAAAATTCAGGAGAAATCTAACGATTTGACTGATGTATGATTAAAGATTGGGTGGCCAAATCAAGGAAACATTCGACAATAAAAATCAGAATTTAAAATATTGCCTAATGACAACAAATAGTTGAGATTATTACATTATTAGCCGTAATTTATGCATATAGACATTTATGCAAAACTTGCTCTCAGTAAATGACAGCCAATTAGTGAGTGTAATTCACTTTTCAATTTAATACTGAAAAGGACGTCAAATCTCACTATTAAGCAGTAATATGTAATGGAGAAAGGGCACTGCGCACTAGTGCGCACTTCAAGAAAATACCAACTCTGAAATTTTGCCGCAAACCAATTTAGAGTTGATTAGATCGATATTCGATAAAAAGTCGCACAGGAAATTGAAACACTTTGCATACTGCTCATTAGTTGTGTTTGAGTTGAACAATACAATATGTACAGTACACACAAGAAGCAAGCCAACGAAAACATGATGTATGATGATAAACGAATGAATGCAAGTAAACGTTTCTTTACATGCATTGTAATGATCCATGCATGCGGAATCCTCCTTACGTTCTACAAGATGTTAGCATGGGAAGGATTTGGGAAGCAATTTTTGATATATGAACTTTCCGGCTATGCATTACGGCTATTATTACAAAATCTGTATGTACTCAATGAGTCAATGAGTAATACATCTTCGGCTCGTGAAGACTCTGCAGGTCTGAATACTGTGCTGCGTAGTAGAAAACAAAAGGCACTAGGTCTAGGTTGGTCTACGTGCGTGCGTGCATTCGACTCGAATTTTTCTTCGTCTTATTTTTGTGCAACTCTCCGATCTCCTCGAGAAAAACATTGATTTGAATAATGTGCGTTCTCTAAAACTCTAACGTTGTATAACTTTCATGGTACATAATTTTTTTGTTGGGTTTTTTTTCAGAACGTTTGTATTTTCGTACTTTGGTTGTATGTACAATTGAGAAAAATCGAGACTAGTCTAGCTAGACAATAAAATGTGGTGAAATTTTTCAGTTTCATTTCAGTGTTTTGTGAGTTTTCCCCAAATCTAATGAAGTAGTAGTAATAGTAGTAGATGCTAGTAAATCTTAGTCTATTAGTTTTGTTCAGTTGTAGGAGTTTTTTTTAGTAAGAAAATATTCATAGACAGTGGGCAGTCAGTTCAAGTACAATAGTTTCATATTAACGTAATATACGTATTGAATTTATCAGGTATGTGCTAATGTTTTTCTTCATCTTCTTCTAGGCGAAAAGGAGTACCAAGGTGACCTTCTGACCTTTTCGGTGAGATATTCTTATCATTACAATACAATGGACCGTCCACCAGTGAGAGGGCGTGCCAGAGCTAGAGGCAGGGCGCAAGTTACCGTCGATCCAACTTCTGAAGTTGCTCAGCCGGGTCAGCCTTCCCAATCAACGTCTACCGCCGGATCGCTTGTTCAAATCCCACAGGAGGAGGAGACTGTGTATACTCATATGTTTGTGGAAGAAGGCAGGCGTCTTTCGGGAGGGAGTAACGGCAGCAGTGCTGAAAACGGGAGTAGCGGAAACGGGAAAAATGGTGGGAGTAACGGTGACAATGGGAGTACCCGCGGACGAGGTTCGCCGTTGGAAAGTCGTGGTGGATCACCGAGAGGGTTGTCACCTCGAGCACAGGACACATTTCGCGAACCTGTGTCAAGCGAATATTTATTCACTCGTCCATCAGCGGATTTTTTGAAGACAGTTCCGCCCACTGGGCACAAAACTATTTCGATTGTGTCAAATTATTATCCCATTAGGACACATCCGCAGTGGGATATGAGTCTGTATTCTATCAGTGTGGAGCCAAATGTAGACGAAGAAAGTAAAGCCAAGAAACTCTTGTTTGTACAAAAGCCTAATATTGGATCGTACATAAAGGCTGGCAACCAACTGTTTACTACCCGACCTATAAAACCGGAATATGAAGTTTTCCAAGCATTGTTGGATGACGTTTCGTATACAGTAACGTTGAAGTATCTCCGCAAGGTACTGGAGAGCGATCCAATAGTGATCCAGTTTTACAACACTGTAGTACGTCAAATTCAAAGGATGATGGAGTACGAACTCATCGGAAGACATTATTTCAATCCAAAGGAGCCGATTGATTTTAAGAATTGGGGCTTGACACTGTGGCCAGGATTTCAAAACTCTATCCGACAACAGGAAAAGCAGATGATGCTGAATGTCGAGTCTGTCTGGAAGGTGCTCCAAACGGATTCTATACTTACCCTGATGACGAACATCAGACGACAAAACCACGATAATTGGCAAGAAGTGTGCAAGAGGGATATTGTCGGTATGATGGTGATAACAACTTACAACAACAGACCTTATAAAATAAATAGAATCGACTTCGAAGCCACACCAGAGCACAGTTTTCCAAAAGCTGACGGGTCGACCATCACTTACATTAACTATTTCATGGATCGCTACAAGAAAAATATACTGGACAAGCGTCAACCAATGTTGGTTAGTGAGCCTAAACTGAGGGATCAGCGTAGAGGCC
>JAHZMT010000642.1:0-17532 GCA_027743785.1 Sinhomidia bicolor | reverse complement strand
CGAGGTATTGAGTTAACGAACGGATGTTTTTCTTCTGTCGTTTCAAACTGTTGTGCTGCTGGATGGAAAGGCCTCGGTCGAGGTTCAGAAAAAAAAGGATTCATTCAGCCAGTCAGTCAGCCAGTCAGCACTCTGTTTGGTCGACACACAGCCATTTTATGCACTTGCTCTGTCATCAATCATCATCAGCACAGCAGAAGCAACAAAAAAAAGAGAGTGCACCATGAGGAGTCAGCAGCAGTATTTTTTTTCTCGTTCTAAGGCTAAAAGGGCAACAAGGAAACTTAATAGTTCCATCCAGAGTTTCCTTTTCATGTTGACTGCACTTAGGCAATACTCATGTTATGTTGTATCTGTGTGTGTAGAGCTGGATAGCTTCTGCTACTATCTTGTATACTATGCTGTTCGTTTGAAAGGTTATATAGGTATATCCTATATAAATTGTTTGGAAATTTGAAACTTGCTACAAAATTCGATTGCCAAAACACATACACGGTTTTATTTTTAATTCATTACTGTACTTGTACTTGGGCAATGCTGAGTGCGACGAGCAAATAAACTCTAACTTTTCTTTTCTATCAAATTACTACTACCATGCATGCTATTATTATATTCAGCTGTTTTACATTTTTATGTTGAATCAAGTTTTATTTTCCGGTTTAGTAATTACTTGTTATGTAAACAAATGAAAAGTGTACATGATACAGTGTAGTCTTTGGCGGGCATTTCATTATGGGTTGCTTCTCAGTTTTAACACTGGTTTTAACGACAATTCCATTCATTTCTCTTCTTTTTTTGTACATATACTACAAAACACACACAACTTTGGGGAAATTCTTCCACTTGATAAGAACAATAACTGGTGCTGTTGTTGTTGCGTCAAAATGAGTAAGAGAAACATTGAAATTCTTTGTTTAGTTCTCAATTGCTCGAGAAAATGAAAAGGATGAAAAGAGAGACGTTTTTTTACAAGAGAACCAACCAGTCAGTTTAAACCGAAAATGGATGTTAAATATATATTTTTTTTGTTTGCAATGTTGGAAATAACAGAGCAGATGATGATGATGATGATGATAAAAGAATGACAATCGTCGCCTAAAAGAGAAGCATTTGTCCATAAAGAGAGAGATGTAAAGAAAACCACAGTAAAATAGAAGAAATGTGGACAATCTGTCCTGCATATTGTGATATTCTCAAGTTTGTATTCAGAAAGCAGATAGGTACCTTTATTATATTTTTTGGCTTGGTCGTCAAATGTAATTCAAAGTCACTGCCATTTTGCTGGTGGTGGTGGAATAGTAGTAGTAGTAGTAGGCAGCAACAAAAAACAATTTCCTATGGCAATTAACAAAGAGGATTTTACTGCTTTTGGGGCACAATTGCTCTTACAACATTACTTGAGCATCAAATGGTGTAAGAAATAGGAGACAGAATAATATCCTTTGGAATGGAAATGAATCGGCTGACTGTTTTTGTGAAAGGAAACCACTAAGTCATAGCTCAGCCACACACAAATGTTTTTCACATATGCCCTTAAAGTCCGGGTTCTAGTCTCGTTGGAAGACAGTTGTTGAGTTAACAAATATCATGTTTTGTTTTTGGTACATTTTTTAAAATATAAAGTTATCAAAGAACCAGACAAGCTTGCGAAACACGTAAGACTTGCTGGAGGAAACTGAAATGGAAATGAGATGGAGGAAATGACAACTTTCTCTACTTTTGCCCCTAATCGACTACATATTGAAAAGGCAAGTATGTGGATGTGGTTTCTTCATTTTGAATTTGTACTCCATTTTTAAAAAAAACACGTACAGTTCTCCGTACAGAAACTAGTTTACCAAGGAAAAAATTTTTGTAATGTTTATTTATACAAATGCGTAATAGCATAATTTGGTTAGGAATCCTACGTCAGCCAATCTAATAGGACATGTTATATCCTTTCCAGCAACAAGATCAATCAAAAAAGAAATGACGACGCTGTGTCATGTCAGAGCAGTTTTTGGTCTTTGGAACATAAACCAGGCGCACCCTTGCACTAATACGACTAGCACGACACAACATGACCAATACGTCAATAGTAATAATATTACGCAAAATCATGATTCTATATACTGCTCACACAACGACACAACACACTTATTATACCCATGATGAGCAACAAAACGGTCGAAAAAGAGAAGAAGAAAAAAAATACCAGCACTCAGACAGACAGAGAGAGAGAGAGAAAAAAAATGTCACTGGTATTTTAGTACAATGTACATAAATGGAAATATTTTTCCCATGGAAAAAATCACGTTTTTTTACAAACCCACGCACGAATGGAGCATTTTTCATTGCTGCCTCTGTTCTATACCTAAATATAGCCGTCTTTATTTAACATGGCATTTTTAGTGCAAGCATGTATGAACCATAAAAACAGCAGTAATTTTCTCTATTTTTTTTTCTTCTATTTTTGCTCAATGCTTGCCTTGCCACCACCCCCACTACTACTACCACTACTACCATGTCTTCTTCTTCCCCATCCTCTTTCATTTTAGTTTTTGTAGTTGAACGATTGAGCAGACAGAGTCCTTCTTGCCACCACCCCCACTACTACTACCACTACTACCATGTCTTCTTCTTCCCCATCCTCTTTCATTTTAGTTTTTGTAGTTGAACGATTGAGCAGACAGAGAGGACAGTCATTAAAAGGATGAAAATGATGTAGTTTGCCGGGTATAACAATAACACCTTCTGTTTCCAACAAATGTATGTATCATTTGCTTAGGTGTGTATGTACATACTACTACTACTAATAATAATATGTAGGTATGTGTGCTTAAGCACATTATCATTATCACGCTCTGAACTATTTCATTGTTTACGCCAATTTTTACCGTCATTCAGGAGAAGGCATAAAAAAAGTACAAAAGGATCACACATGAATAATAGCAACGAAATGACAGAAGGTAGTTAAAGGCAGAGCAGAGAGCATTTGCAACATGTGTTAAATGAATGACAAGAACAAGTAGTAGTAGTAGTAGAGGTGGTAGTAGTAGTAATATAGCGCCCAAGTGGAAATAAAACAAAAGCAGCAGCAACTTTTTTCATGGAAGCAAAAAAAATACGCCTGTTACATGAAGCAAACAAAAGGGAAATTGATACAGTGGTGCTTCATAATAGTAATTTAATAATAATAATAATAATAATAAGCATACAATACTGTGTAGGCATTTGTAGTAGTACACATTATTATTATTATTATTATGCAATGCATTATGAATGTATTGAAATTCATCATCAAGCTTTCCTTGCTGCTAGTATAACAAATGTACATATTATGTACATATATGTATATATATATACGCCCATCTCTCTCTCTCTGTCGACATGAATAATAGAGACAACGCGACAAATAAATGGTAAAAAAACAAAAGGAGCAAAAGCAGTGATGAGTGGTGGTGATAGTGGTTTAGCAAGATGGGGAATTGAACAAAAAAAAAAGAAGAAGGACGAAAGGACAAAGACAAAAGAAGAGGGGGAAAGATAAAGAAAGCATAATAATGGAAACAAAAATGGTGGACAAATTAATTTAATTGCACAGGCGTTGCGTAAAAAAAATATAAAACTTGGGATGGATGATGATGATAACAGTTTTTGGTTTTGATACTGTTGTGTCACCACAACAGAAAATGTGTATCATTTTACCATTGTTGTATTATTATTATTATTGCAGAATCGTAAGGATAAACGATGCATTTTTTTTCGTCCTTCTAGATCTTTCTCTTTCTGTTAGGCTATGTAAATGATAGATTATATTTCCGTATCAAAATGCACAAAATTGGATAAGAAGAAACAAATATATATATATAGATGATATGCACGTAATTAGCGTGGTGTGTGTTTCCTATGATTTCATTTCAACTCATTATTTTATTTTTGAGTTGGCTGTCAAATGAGAGCAACGCTTTGTACATCTTCATAAGATCTATTAGGAGGAAAGATAAGTTGTTGCTTTGAGCGGGATCTGCAGCTACTACTTCTCTCTATTTTTCAATTCCGATCGCATCAGTTGATCACGTGAAACGTGGGAAAAGTATCTGTACAGATCATTATTATTATTTGTTTTCTTTTCTTTGAAAAGGGATCTTCATTTCCTGTTACAACAGGCTGACTGGAGGATTATTTCTCAGAAAGTGAAAAAAGTTTTTCGGGATGACTTGTTGTTATGATTATTTGTTGGCTGTCAAATGAGAGCAACGCTTTGTACATCTTCATAAGATCTATTAGGAGGAAAGATAAGTTGTTGCTTTGAGTGGGATCTGCAGCTACTACTTCTCTATAGTTTTCAGATCGCATCAATTGATCACGTGAAACGTGGAAAAAGTATCTGTACAGATCATTATTATTATTATTATTATTTGTTTTCTTTTCCTTGAAAAGGGATCTTCATTTCCTGTTACAACAGGCTGACTGGAGGATTATTTCTCAGAAAGTGAAAAAAGTTTTTCGGGATGACTTGTTGTTATGATTATTATTTACTTATTTTAAGCACAACACTGCATGACTTACTTGAGTACAATTTAATTTAAATGAGTAGCGTACCATTTCCATAAATGCATAACGTGTCAGATGGATCAAGTGTGTGTGTTGTGGATACTATTTATTGCGTATACTAGTGATGGATGAATTTTACGACCCATTTAATACGTTTATCGTAATTTCTTCCAAAGTTAACATCGTGTGTCATTGAACAGCCACGTAAAAATTGCTCTCAGCAGTCTTATCAGCACGGGTCATTTGCTTGCTTGACATGAAATTAAAAAAAATGCATCCTTCTTTCACTCTCTCCCAGTCTGTACTCTGCTTACCAAGTAATAATGAGCTTTTACTTTTTCAAGTGGAAAAACTTGATTGAAAAAAATAATAAGTGAGTGGGGAGTTAAATGTCATCATCATCATTATCAAATATGAGCAGAGCCAAAAGTTGAGCAATCTCCTGCATTAGGATACAAAGTGATTTGGTAAATACTTCATGTGTAAGGTATGACGCACCAAGACGGATAACAAATATGCTGATAACACTTTTAAGCGGAAAAGCGCCCTATAAATAAACAAGTAAATAAATAAAAATGCATAGCATGCCAATGCAGACAGCAATAACACCGTGTCTTGGATTTTGACACGATATATTATAATGCGTAGAAACGAGATGTGTCATTTAATTATCTGTTTATCTAATTACTACTAGTAGCACAGTACCAACTAACTTGACCTTGATGAGTGTAAATGCTCCTTGTTTAATTACAGTGAAGTATGGTTGATCTTTGTCTTAAATATTATCAACGTTTACAACACTTTCCAAGCCATTGCTGCCAAGTGATTAAACGAAACCCTTCATTAGCTCAATGTTTAAACAATACAATTATTTTTAAGTACTGTTCATTCCAAGAAACGTAATTTTAGCTCATATGTACGTCCTCCATCGTCTCTAAGTTCAGAAATCATGTTTTATCTGAGAAATACACAGACATCGTTTACTCTCCAGATCTTGATCATATAACCCTTCGAAAGTCGTCACAGCATTTGTCAAGTGGCATCACCACCGCCACCACCCACGCCACCAACATGGTCATCATCAACGCAACGTTTATGTATGTATCCTCCGCAAAAAAAAGAACCTTCCTTCTCATCTCAAGTTACAGGCAACTCAGGAATCTCTCAATCTCAGCCAACGATCTTGGAACGTTTTAAGCAGAGACGCTTACTTAAATAACAAACGGAGACATTTAAGTGGTTCTCTTTGTGCGCTCATTGCTTTTTGTTACTTGCGCCATTCGAATTCCTTGACTTGACATTTAACACCTTGTGGTTCTCCTACGGACACATTCCAACAGCTCTAAGCTAGGCATACTGACAACACTACACAACACGGCAAAACGACGCGCTGGAGATGAAGATGACATCTACCATATGAGCTTGCATACCTTCATATGATTATTTTGTCGCTGACAGAGAAGAGAAGAAGACGAGTCAAGTGTAGTCAACAATGAGAGCATTTACAGCACCATCATCATCATCTCCGACAAAATCAAACTTACACACACACACACACAGCCTGCCTGGCCTGACTCCTCTCTACCACTTCATTTTATCTTGAAAGCCAACGGATTCTCTTTTTTTTTCTCCTTGACTACGTAACATACAACATCACATCATCATCATCATCATCTTATAAATACTTGCTCTCCTTTTTCCTCCTTTAAAATCCACCAGCTTATATAGTCTCTTTAGTACAAGTGCACATGCCACCGTTATTTTTATATATTTTTTTAACCAAAAAGAAAAATTGTCAATCCTCCTCGAACCACTTTTCCACTGGATTTTATCTTCATATTTCTCTCAATCGTCACTATTTCTACCATCAACTCAAGCACTTGAAATGAAATGCTACACACTTGAAAAAAAAATTATTGCATCTTCTTACAAACAAACACAACAAAATTGAGGCATCATCATCTGCTGCATGTCACCCCCGTTTTTCATACAGTTTATGTCTATCTCTTTGCTTTACTCTCCTCTGTTCTGTTGGCAATTCCACTAACAGATTTACACGGGACGCAATATGATCCTTTATCTTCATCCTCCTTCATCCTAGCTAAACTAAACAAAAAAGAAATCTCTTCTTCTTTTTTTCTACACTTTCCTTTCTGCTCGCTATCAGATTGCCTTTTTTCTCTTCTTCTTCTTCTTCTTCTTCTTCTGGCCAAGAAAAAAAAACACAAATAATATTTGTTTGACTAGTTAACTCATAAGTAAATATTTAAGAAAAAAAAGTACTCAGTCAAGAGTATACTCTTTTTTTAGTTGTCCATATGTCGTGATTGTTCAGTATGGGAAGCACTCTAAAAGTAAAAGAAAAAAGATTTTTTTTTTGACATTTATTTCGCCGGGGAGACTTTTTTTTTATTGCCCTACAATATCCTCCTTGTACTTTTTTTTTCTCATCGCACTCCATGAAAAAGATAAACAAGCAAGAGGTTCTTTTTGTGCTATCAAAATCTTTTTAATGGTCTGCTCTTGTTTTATTGTGTTCACGGCAGGCACAAGTGCACGTCGTTGCACAACACTCCTAACTTTGTTGTTGTTATGATTATTCAACAGAAGACCAGTAAAAGAAAAACAACGAGGACGACAACGAGAACAACATCTTGTGTTTTCATGTGTGCGTTTTCCCTTTTGTTCCAACCGGAGTGCTGCTCCACTCCACTACAACTACACAACTTGAACAAATCTGCTTTTCCCCCTCCCCTCCTCAGCTCGGCCTAGTTTCTTTTCTACAAGTTTCTTTAGTCAAGTTCCCAGTAAGTAGGCATGGATTATTATTATTATTATTATTATTGCATGTCGTCGGTTTTTACCTCCCACTCACAATTCCTTCGACTCACCAACCCAAACAATTAGTTTTCCAGGTACGCCCTATTTATTTTCTATATTAGCACAGTAAAGAATATTAACGCTACTGTTGCGTGATAGCAGACTAATCATAATCATAATACCCAGTACATAATGCAATCTAATAATGCACAAGTAGAGAAATGGCCATGATAAGCTACATGTTTTCGGATAGATTGGCATGTTGTTTGAGTAGCTTTATAATTACAGAGATAAGGGCAATAAATAAATATAAAAAAACACTTCACTTCAGAATATTTTTTTGAAGTGAACAGTTTTTTTAATAAAATAAGTAAACAGACACATTTTTGCTGTATTACTCAGGAATAATCAAACTATGTATGTACTTTGCTGTAAGTAACTCTGTAAATACCCGGATACCAGAGAAAAAAAGTCGAGATAAGTTGGAAACAGTAAATGAGTAAAATTCTCAAAAAAAATAAGAGTAAATGTGATATTTACATTATGTCATTTTATAACTGGAAATGTTGTTATCGATATTTACTTGTAATAGTAAGAAAAATGGCTACAAAAAAGTCACTAATCAACATCATCGTCATCAACCACATAAATGTCATGTCATGCGCGTGTCATTTAATGAAAAATTTTTTTCCTGTAAAGCAATGTTGTCTTCATGCTACTTCTGCTGCTGCTGAGTAATGGAAACATCTCAATTACTCACTCACGCGCTCATAGAATATCATTATCATCATCTACATCACCACTACCACCACCACCATCACCATTACCTTAATTGTAAGGACTTTCCTTGTAAGAAAGAAAATCATATTCTGTGTGTGTGCACTACTGTATGTAGTTCCACAGCAGCACACAGGATAAATAAATCCCCGTGAAGAAGATGACAAGAGGGAAACAAAAAAGTACTTTTTTCCTGGTAGCAGGAGAAAGAGGCAATGCGTATATATCCTCCTATCCAAAAAGTTTCACCACACACTTGGTTTGTTACTGTACTACCACCAGCCAGCCAACTCACTTTCTCATTATTATTATCCTCTCCAAAATTCACAATTTCTTTTGGTTTTACGCACATGTGCACACACGGCAATTGAGGGAACTGCCATTATCGGGGTAGTAGAAAGAAAGCAAATAATATATATGTATATAAATTGTCGCATAGGTTATATTAGTGAACATGTCTTTCTATCTATAATCTAGTTACTATTCTTGTAGAAAAAAAATTGCTATTTGTAATCCAACGCATTCACGCACATAACAACAATTCAACATCACAGCAGCAACAGCAGCGGCGGGGGCGGCGGCGGCGGTAACAGCATATTCGAACAAATTGACAGATTACTGCAGCCGCACCTGTTTTTCCTACCATCATTGTAACAATATTGATTAAATTGTTAGGCACAAATGAGATAGATAATAAGAGCCGGGTTCCAGTGACAACAAGCTCATCATCATCATCATCATCGTTATCATCCAGAAGGGAGTCGCATACTTGCTCTTGCTGTTACTGTCATGTCATGTGCCAGTAATAATATTTCCATTTTTGACGCATGTACATACTCTGCCACTACTACTCCTTGTCTTGTTCTCCTTTTGCTTGTCATTCCGGATCAACTGTCAACTGGTTCTTATGCAAATAATATGCTGCAGTTGTTGCTGTAGCAATAACAAACCATGCTGAGAGGTAAAACCTGCTACTGCTGCTGCTGGTGATGACTTAATGGTGATCATCTTGTCGATAAGGCAACACCAACAGTGACGACACGCACTGCGAGTTTTATACAACACCTCCATGAATCGTTATAGTGTACCCTTCACACTGTCGATAACAAAATGTGACTGACTACCTACTTTTTTTATACCTCTCTCTCTGTGTGTGTGTAATGACATTACTTGTAACTTGTAACACTAATGATGAAGATGCGCCACGCTTTTGTTTGTGAATGTACGCAAATTCTTTTTTAAAAATATATACATATATACACATATATATACAGGCCCTTAAGTCCCAAAACAGCTATTTTGTTTCCGACCACCACCATTACAAATGACGATGTTGAAACACTGGGGGCATAATACATGCATCCATGTAAGCAGATTAGTAAGCAGTTGAGTTGCTACATAAAGGTAAGCCTTTATGTATGTGTGCAGTTTATACCTGTAATAGTAATAATACCCATGTGCAAAAGCACGTACAAAATATAAAATATCGTATCGTCCTGGTAGAAAAAAAAATAAGAAAAAACTGGCAAGGTATTCGAGGTATATAATAATAATAATGAAACAGCCGACAAGAGGACGACTTCTCCGGTACACATGAGGGTACATTACACAAAATAATGGTACCCAAGTTTGCACAAAACATGCTGCTGCTGCTGCTGCTGTGGAAAAGCGCATACAAGTTTAGTTCTCTCACTACTTACATTCCTTTTTTCTACTTCTTTTTCCATTATTATTACCTATTACATTTTATTGCTGATTGTATTTCATTTTACTTTACTACTACCACGACTCCAAAACTACTACTACTACTACTTTTTACGTGAGCAAGCGTGTGTGTGTGTGTAAAGCATGTCGTGTAAAACATGAGCATTTTTGTGTATGTGATGTGAGGGCGAGAGAGAGAGAGAGAGGAAGATATTATGACGACGATGATGTTGATGAAGTAAAAAGAGAGTGAAAAAGAACAGCGAAAAAAAGTAGTGCATTATTATTAGTAGCAGTTGTTGTATTACTGGTTGGTTGGTTAGTGGTAGTGGAAGAAGAAGAAGAAGGGAATGAATGTTTCATTTCGTGCATGTACATTGATCACGAGGCGGTGAATGAGATAAGGAACTGTGCTGATGTTGCTGCTGCTGCTGCTGCTGCAATGTTGTTTACTTGGAATTTGCGAACGAGACTGAAGAAGAAAAAAAATCTATATACGTCTCCCGTTCTTTCGTTCCTCACAGCGTTTTTGGCAAAAACAACACTCTTCCACCACTTGGTTTTTTTTCTGGCCCAAGTCTCTCCTCTCCTTCTTTCGCTTGCCTTTTTGCTCAAAAAAAAATATGAAACACTGTTTACTCATGCAGCTTTAGTATGAAAGCTGTAATAAAGCAGTGTGTACGTACATGTTTGCGATCATGGTAGTGAGTAAACCAGTTATTAGAGGAAAGTCAAGAGTATAGTAGTAGTAGTATACACGCTCGCTGCTGCTGCGGGTTTGCAAAAAAAATTTTTTTTTGAACTTTCTGGCATTTGCATTGGTTTGTTGGAGAAGAGCGTGGAAATGTAGCGGCAGCTCTAGTAGAAAATGTGGCGTAGGTGCTGCCGACCGACAGAGTGTTTGTTAATTTGATTAGATATAAAAAATGGATATGCAGAAACTTTAACAGGCCGTGCGTACGTACAACGTAGAGATGAGCAAGATGATTTCATATAATAACCACTCTAACTTTGAAGCAGCAGCAGCCAAAAATATATAATGTTTAGCTATTAGCCATTACCCTTGCCCGCAGTTTTAATAGTGGTCGTGGTAGTTATACATAATCATAATCGTCTTGTCGACTCAATAAAGTTAAAAGCGAGCGCTAGAGAGAGAGAGAGCGAGAGATAGGCATGTTTCTACATGGCTATGTTCATGTTTCCATTTATCTCTTTTGATCAAGAGTCTCATGAGAGAGAGAGAGAGAGAAAAAAAAAATGCCGATTCCTCTTTCCACCACACACACTCGTTCATTCCTCATAATATTTTTTTTTCGCATTAAATATTTTCATCCACTCCACTTTACATGAATAGCAAAATAATAATAATAATAAAAATATCTGTATGAACGGACGTGATAAATATTTTTCTCGAGTAGAAAGAATGCAAGTGAATGGTGGTGAGCAGCAAGCAAGAGCAAAACTTCTCTTGGCTCAAAGCTAAATAAATAAATATAAATAACGCAGCACGTTTTCCCATCCCTGTGCTACAGCTTTGTCAGCAAGTTGATGTGGCGGTGAGTGAAAAGACGCTGTTGTGTCGTTGTCGTATGTGTGCATGCATTCACGACATCTTTATTATGTATCATTTTTTTCTCTCTCTGTTCCTCAGGAAAAAATGGAGCTGGTTGAGATAGAACATGATCATCATCGTCATCATCGAATCATTACCATAATATGAAAATGATTACAATCATAAAAATTGCAAACAAAAATACAAAACAGAGCAAAAAAGTAAGGTTGTGTTTGCTTCAATTTTCTTTAAAAAGCGACCAAAAATGTACCCATAGGTACGTATGCATGTATGCAAATCTGTGCACACTGATTATAATAATTTTTTGAGCAACGCATAAGTATATAATGGAGGGCAGCAGCAGAAACAACTTAAAAGTTGTTGCTGCTGCGAGGGTGTGCAAATATTACTGTAAAAACGAGATTACTTAACAAAGCCTCTCTAGACAGAGAGAGGGGGGGGGAGAGAACAAATCAACATAATCACTTGACAGAAAAAAAAGTAGAATCAAATGAGAGAAAAAAGTGTAATTGCGAACATGGAGCAAAACAACATGTGTCCTTTTCTTTCAGCTCATCTATGAAGCGTACTACCATTACCACTATCATCATCATCATTATCCACTGAAGAAAGAGTAAAGTTGACTCTTAAAACACGCTTGTCTTTTTGTAGGCTTGTTTGCTGCACTAAAAAAAGTAGTAGAGTAGTAATAGGGATCATGATGATGGTGGTATCACTCTGTCTTTTTAAACCAATAAATTCTTTCACTTTTTGGGTGTCACGCAAAATAAAAAAGAGCACTTTTTTTCTTTTCTTTTTATTAAGTGTAAACTGGCTTTGATGAATACATTACGTACTTGGGTCGGTCGTAGTAGTAGTAGTAGTAGTAGTAGTAGTAGGGCACAAGAAACGTACAAGCTATTAAAATAATATTCATTATTATTAAATATTATTATTATTATTACCATTATAATTCTTACGATTTGTTGTGCCGTGCCGTGTGGGTGTGTGTATGAATGTATGTGAGAAATAAAGTGAATGGCAGGGCAACACACACACACACACACACACACACAGACAATGTGATATTATATTATGCTCGCTGGCAAGAAATATTTTATTTTATGTACGACGACAAACACAACACTTTTTTTTACATACATACATGCATACGAGGAATGAACGTGTAGTACATTGAATACAGATAAATATTTATTGTATGAATCTTATCTGCTCTGTGAGGTTAGCTTCTGAGAAAAGTGGAATTACTCAACAAATGAGAAAAGTTATTTTTTTTTGACCAACAACAGCATCAGCATCAAGATGCGCTTTTCCATAATGTAGAGTATATATATATACCTAATAATATTATTATGTACATACATAACACAACAAACAACTTGCTACCATGCCATAATAATAATAAATATAATGTAATGGACAGTATAATGGCGAGAGACCATGATAAATGCATCGCGTCACTCATAATCATATCGTGAAGTAAGTAAGGATATGTTATATGAGACTCGCCTTGTTTGTCGAAACTAATTTTAATATTAATTCTTGATACAAATTTTCGCAGGAATTTTGCACAATCTTTGCATTCCAATAAAACTGAAACTCTATAAACATTATCCTCAACCACGACCACCACCAAGTTCAATTACATGCTGCCTCCCTCTTCCTCTCTCTCTCTCTCTTACTCTGTTTGCCTCTCGAAAAAATTTGTAAAAATTACAAGAAAAAAGTACCAAAATCGTCGTCGTCATCATCATCATCAGTAGTAGGATTACATCAAGCAGCGACGTCGCCATTTACCTCCATCATATCTGCCAGCTCAAGATCATGGTCAAATAAATAAATGTTGTTGTGTTTTTTCTTTACTGCTTAATCAACGTTACACTCTTCTGCGCAGAGCTGCTTTGCTCCTTTACTGTTGACTTATGAAGGACTATAATATACACATATACCTACGCTTAATGCAGCTTCGTTTCGTACGTAGGGGAAGTGATCAACTGAGGAATCAAATAAGGTTGGTTTAAAATGCAAAGAAAAAAAATGAGGATTTTTATTTAAATCTGAATTTACTGCAAAATATTGGCATCTGGCTTCATCTCCCTCTCTCTCTCTCTCTCTGCTTTTGATCAACCTTACAAAGTTACAGATGGCGATATATTTTGTGATGTGAAGCAAACATCATAAAAGTCATTTTTTTTCTCGTCGGTCTCCTAATAAATATCAAATAAATGCATACAAGGATTTTTATATAAGGACAATGATTTAGGCTTGAAACCTTGCTTGTCTCACTTGCACACCCTATAATTTGAGCAAATCCAAACCACCACACGACAAAGAAGACAAGCTGTTGCAGCATGGCGTAGAGAGAGAGCAGCGAGTTTCCTTTTTGATTGATGTGCACTACTCATCCACATTCCTTCCCAGATAAAATTGACAGAAAGACTCCTCCATTTGATTCTCAAACCACCACAACCACCACCACCACCACCAGCAGCCCAAACCAAGAAATTTTTCAACCTAAATCCTCTCATCTTTACTTCTTCTTCTAGCCTACATTATTACTTTTTACTTAACTACCTGCCCCCTGCTTTACTTAAATATTATATATTGCTCTGTCAAATACGCATAAATATCTCATGCCTACTTGCTTGACTTGCTTACGTAAACATGCAATTTTTGCATACTTGCTTGACAGTCTCTCTCTCTCTCTCTCTGTCTCCATTCCTCCTTTTTTCTATCCTTCTTCTTACACAAAACACCAATTTATTTTTTTCATCCTCCTCCTCTTCTTCTCCACTACTTCTTTGATGATGAGCACAGGGTATAATGTTTTTCGAACGTGAAATTGCAAAAAAATGCACATTCTAGCGAGCACAGTGAGTGATGTGGTTGGTGTGTCTAAACAGAAACTCGAAAAGCAATTGTGAATATCTTTTACTTACTCACTTTGTGTATTCAGCACGGAAAGATAGATAGATCATCATCATCATCTTCATCTCCATTTCTTCCAAAAATCCACGCAAAATGTGTGCCTGAAAGAGAAGCATACTTCAACACTCTCTGCTAGTGATCACCATCGTGACGGTGACTACTGCAATCTTTCAGTGATATGGGCATTGGGCATGTTTTTTTTGTATTTTTCTTGCCGATTCACGGATACAGCAACAACAAGAAGCGAGAACTGACTGAGAAAAAGATAGATAGATGTAGGAGATAGACGAGAAGAGAGATATTTTGCTCAAAGTAGTCATAGTAGTAGAGAGACAAGCATGCCATGCCATGCCAACCATGTTTCTGATGATGGCGAAAAAAGGCACAAAAACTCTTCTAAAAAGCACTCAGTTTTTTTTTCTCGTGTTCCTCTCCTCTCCATCCACACAGTCAACACAATTCCCTGTACACATTAAGTAATAATACATTGTTGCATTGTGAACCAGTAGAAAATTGCAAGTATTCACGTTGATGATATAATGGGGCATCGTGTATATATACTATATGTATGTATGTATGTGTGCCTTTATCTATAATGTACATTAAATGGATATTAAAGTATTTCTATGGGACATGGTATTTTTTTTTCTGTGGCCGTGGTAATGGTAATAATAACATTGGCCTGCACGCTACTATAGTAGAATAGAGAACTCTTTACTTCTTCTGCTTGTTACACAATAGACCACAATACTACAATCACTATCGTCATCATCATCATCATCATCACCGGGGTATGTACGCAGTACAATATATTATCCTTTAATATCACCTATGTAGTTATAGAGAATGCTAAGCCTTAGCCTTAGCCACCACCAAAGAGAGGAGAAGAGGCGAGCATGCATACCAAACCAATTCCTGTACAATAAATATCGTCGTCGTCGTCTTCTTCAGCCAAGCTCACTCACAGCTCAGCATAGCCATAGCACTATGGCACAGCAGCGTGCAAAAAAGTAAAGAGTAAGCAAAGTGGGATCTTGAGCAATGATGCTAATAGCAATTCCAAGAAACGCTGGTTCAACAGAAGAACAGAATGGATGGATGGACGACGACGACGGCGACGGAGGAGAGTAGAAGCTGTACTGGCAAAAGAGGCCTAGAAACCAAACCAGTCTCCTTTTATTATAATATTCCTTCACTTTTTTTCTGCATGTTTCTCTTTTCTGTTGGATGTGCGGTGTGTGTGTCGTCGTGGATTTATAAATTTCCACTAGTCTTTTTTTTGCTTGCCATTAGCACTCGTAGTAGTAGTAAAAAATCTATTGTACATATAATAAAGGATAATAAGATAAATATTTATGCTGTTGTAATGTAATGTAGGGTTGATGATGATGATGATGATGATGATGACGATTTGGGATTTTGCTCATTTTCCTTCGACCAGGTCATCACCTATTATGTCTTCTGATGATGATGATGATGATGATAATGGCGATGCTTTTTTGCGATCGTGTAAGGATAAAATAAAAAGTTGTTCAAGAAGATGAGACTGATGAGCAAGGTAAAAATATATTGGATATAGCAGGTAACAAAGTGGTAGAAAAAAAGTGATTTTTGATGGCACAAGTGTACTTAATGATATTTAATTAAATGCTTGGTAATAATGGTGGCCATGCTGTTAGAATGATGACACTTGTCAAAATGAAGATGGCATATAAAATGTTACTCGTGTTTTTTGGCAATGCAATGCTGAAATTAATGACAACGCTGTGTTGATGTGATTATGTATGCGGATGAGATTCTGTTTTGTAATAAAAACGTATAAATTGTGAATTCAATTCAGAATTTTCTTTCTGTGAAACACTCGTCGTCGTCGTCGTCGTGAATCATGTAAAAACAGCAACAGAAGAAGAACAGAGCATCAGCATCCTCACGCCAGGACCAAAATGTACACTTTCCAATTTGCATAATAATTTTAATTTTCATGGCTATCATAAATGCTCATGTTGTAATCACCTATAACGTATTCTTAAAAGTTAAAGCCTTGCGGCTTTTTATGGTTTTTTCCTGATCATCATCATCATGATCAACATGAGCACATTTTTATGATGTTTAAAAGGGTTCAAAGGAAACAGGAGTTCGCGGTAGCAGGAATTGTAGTACCTATCTATTAGTAGTATACCTGGTAGAATCACGATGATGACTTTTTTATTATTTTTTTTCAACGTATTTTGTGGAATTATTTATTATTACTGTCGCTGCCACCTGGCTAGAAAAGACAACATAATATATTATTGTAGCGTGCGGCTATTATCCCATTAAGCGTTTTCCGATAAATGTTGGTTCAACTTAAATTTTAATACAATAACCAAATATAACTATAAACATTTAGGTAATGTAAACAGAAACACTTTTGCAAATACAGCCAACTCTCTAACAAATGCTGTTGCTGATTTTGTAACTTGTTTCCAAAACTTGGTAGTTTCTGGTACATTTTTCAGAAAGATAATTCTGTGACCTGCTTGGATGATCCCCAAACGCATTTTTTCAAAAAAATGTCTATTGACCCTAATTTACACAAAAAAAAATTGTGTAGGTAGCAAGCAGTAGTGAGAGGTTTTTAAATGAAAAAAGTAAACTTGTTATTTTCACAGTTCAAGGCTCGCTTGATGTCGGTTCTTGGTAAATGAAACGTTAATGATAATATTGGTAACGGCAAGGTTTACTTTTACTGGGTGTATGCATATTATACATTTATAATATTATGCCAACTGCTGTCTAGTTGTAATTTTATTTGAAAACTATTTTGCAACTATTAATGATATGTACACTTGTCATGTTTTTTATTTCAGATAAATATTGATATAACTGTCAACTGTGCCCTTTTTGCTAAATCCATCGTAACCATTTGGAAATATATGTATGCATGTCACATTAAAAAAAGAGGATGATGATGGTGTGTAGGAATTTTTTATTTACAAAAGTGTGCCTGCGCTTAAATTTGCTTTTAGTGTTACTACATTCATTGCTAAATTTGCTGCGCAAGTTTTAAATTCTATAATGTGCGGTACAGACTCACTTCCTACACGTTATATTGCGGAAAAGAGATTTTTACGATTGTTAAGAAAGGTAGCGAGGACTTTACTGACATGGACATTGGCATAAATAAATAAATAAAACAATATACTTTTTTCATC
>JAHZMT010000641.1:0-71963 GCA_027743785.1 Sinhomidia bicolor | reverse complement strand
CCTCTGAATTTTCGTTGCAATTACATTCCTTACGCTGACTTGTCATTGGTTTTGTAAATTAAGTGCTTGACAGACCAGAGTATATTTCTGTCATACCTCTTTAAATGACACCCGTATTTGTCTAGCTGTTTGCTAGAAAAAGTTTAATCTTTATTTATTTATTTTGGTTGCTGGATTTGAAGATTACGCAAGAGGAGAAAAATAGAGCACGGCAGCAGCAAAATAATTCAAAAGCAACAACATGCTGCTCGGTTGTAGCAGAACTAGCGTTAGCTTCTAATGATATATCGAAACGCATGAACAAACTCATATCTTCTTCTCGAAATGAAATTTTTGCTGGAAATTGATTATCTAAAAATAGGCAACTACATAGAAACTACAAAACAGTTTAAAAACCATGTTCTTGCTGCACTAGTATTGTAATGCTCCTAAAAGTTACATTACTTTTCTAAATTCAGAAGCAAAATTAGCTTGGTAGGTAACATTATTAATTTCCGTGATGCCTGCCGCAGAAGCCAAAGTTGAGAATTATTACAAAAATACTATTAATTTGTACACCGACAATATCCTGTTATAACCGTCAAAAATGAAAACTTTACAACATTCACATCATCCCTCTTATATTTTTTCATGTTTCTAGTTGAAGCTGCAAAAGATGCAGACATTTATGGTAATGTAAATTACCTAATTCCCATTATATTTTTAGCACTGCAAAGATAATTAGGTTTTCGTCCATCCGCATCGCTATTGCCTTGTCCAAATTGGTCCAAGACAAGTAAACTGATTTCCTTCAATAATTTTAATGCAGTCAAGCCAACGCTTGATTAAATTACAAGCGAAACGATTCAGGACTTAAACGAGATATAATGCAATTCTCTCCGCTAGAAAAACGTGATTAATTAGTCTACTAATTGCAAACAAGGAAAAGGAGGACTAAACTTCAAGTGACAATTAGTCATGCATAGAAAAGTAATCGCCTTTAATCACTTAATGTGCAAAAACAATAATCGCACACTACACAGCAAAGTAATGTTACAGCATCATGGTGGTATTCACTTACCGTAAAACTTCCTATTCTAGCGACTGCTAACTTTTAATAAATTTAGTTGCTAGAAACGGTTATAAATAGAAGGCTGTTATAGCTAAAAGAATGGTGAAAATTCAAACTTTAATGGATTTCACAAGTAATGGTGTTTTAATTAAAGCAAAGAAAATATTGGTCAAACTAACTTAGTTAACTAAAAATATTGAAACAAATTAATACTAAAAATGAACAAGTCTTGAAACCCAAATCTTTACTGAAATAGTTGTGAAAGTGCATGCTGTCATTCCCTCTTCTTCTTTTTGTCTTGATCAAAATAATTTAAAACTTTCGTCACGAATATTAGCAAAAATGCTGGAAATTACAAGACGACAATAATTAATATTTTCAAAAGAACTAGAATATCAGTTGAAACTTTGGGCTATAACTGGTGCTGCAATTTAAGGGCTGCTAAAATTTGAAAAATCAGCCTTTTAGAGCCTTCTATTTATAGAAAACTACATAGAAGGCTGAGATGATCAGAGGTGTGTTAAATTTTGAATGTTTTACGGTACGTGAGTTTTGAAGTATAATAACTGAACTATTTCTCCGAAAAAGCTCGTGGGTCTGCCGAGAATGTAAATGAGAATAACGAACGCTAAACCGCAGTGTTTGAGAAAATAGTCAGTTGTTGCATCTACATACATACATGTATGCCATGTCCAATTCTTTACAACAAGTTATTTCAACTCTTTTTATACTTTCACTTTCTCTTCTAGCAAGTCACCATTTCTACACTTAATGGCTGTTACGATCATTAGATTAGTATTTTCTTTATTAAATATCCCAGAACAACAATCCAAGTCAAAATCTTCATTGGCTTGTTTTGTGAGTCTGTCTGTCATACAAAAGGCAAAATTATGACTAGAGATTGGATGTTCAGTGTTTGCACAAAATGCATTGATCTGAACACACGGTCTACTACATTTACCGCTTTCGCTTGTTTTCTGCATCATGGCTTTAGAATTTACGTCATATTAAAATTAAGTCTACACATTAATATCTCAAGTGTAAGTCCCCCATGTCCTCTTTGGCAAATTGACAAAATATTAGCATGCTCGTGATCATCATCATGTTCTTCATCTGTGCTAAACAAAATATTTCAGCCACACACATACACTCACACTTAACTGATAAACTGTTTGTAACAGCAATACTGATAATGACGGCGAGATTGCCGTTCAAACATTGGTTCTACTCTGTATACTTTCGTGCAAGTCTAGAAGAATATAAATGACTTTACCACCATCCTCAGAAACTGGGAGGGATGGAAAAAGGCACAGACAAAGTAGCAGTGTATAGCACTCATACGGAAGTGGGAAGACACAAAGAGTGAAAGTTCCAGTGCACCAGCGAAAATTGTAATCATCCTCTCGAAAAGTCCGTGTCGTATACATATATAGCTGAGACAAGTACAAGTATTTCCCCACAACTAATGACTAATAGCTTGTGACACAACAGCAGAGCGAAAAAAACTACAGACTTTGCTTTGTTGCTTTGTTGTTGTTTCCGTCGACGGTGGTGGTAGGACAGAGATGTGCATTTAGGGAGACAATGATGGGTAATGGTAAATATGTGTGTGCTAGCCTATTCGTCCCAGCCAAAAACACACACATACTACAAGTAGCTCATCATTATTACAATAACGTACGGTGACTGATGAGTAAGAGAAAGGATTAATCAATATAGATGATAGTATCAACTAACGTCTCTTGTTCCCTGTCTCTGTCTTCAGGCCGCTCCATTGAAGCACGACAGACAAGTGCAATAATAAATCTCCGCTCTTATATTACGCTTCTATCATGCTGATTGCTAATGACACCAGAAAGAAGTGGAAGGAAATTGTAATCAAGAGAAAGCGAGAGACACAGCTTATTATTATCATTATTACGACACAACATTATTCTGGGAAAAAGAATTTATTTTGGGAAGATCACATCCTTTCTCTCATGAAATGTATTTTTTTCGGTGACAGTTCCCTCTTTTCCGCAGTGGTGGATGACGGAAATGAAAAAAAGAGGAAAACAATAAAATACCAAATTTTCACCTAGAAGGGAAAATTATTGAGGACACTATTACATTAGCTGCTAATCAGAGAAAATACGTAAGTTTGTGGGAGCTAGATTGAGGGAAAAGTCATTTGAAATTAATGGCACGCAGAAAAATGTGATGAGCAATGATAAAACAACTTGTCTTTTAATTAAACAAAATCAGAAAATAATAGTTATGTGTGCGCTTGCTTTTGAGTAACTACGTATATGGTTATTGGACAGACTTGAAAATAAAGTGAATTGAGAACTGATTATATATCTAAAAGTGCATCATCAGCATACAAAGTAAAGTTGCAGTTGACAATATACTACTCAAGTAAGACAGGCAGTAAGTTTTGTAATCCTGAAAATACAAAAAGTAAAAAAAGGAAAAGTTTTTGAATTAATAATTTTACCATCCTTGAGCTTAGATTTTTTGCGTCCAAATTTTCAGAATCATTCATGCTAATGCTAATTTCTCTATACAAAATAATATTTGAAGCTTATTAAAACTCGGAACTAGAAGAAACAAACTGTAATTGGTTACATTGGTTTCCCAATCTTCCAAGACAAAAACATCTGCTTACGTACAAAACGAAAACCAATTTATTATTTTTTAAGAATATTACCTCTACAACGTAAATAATAAACAACAAACTGGAAAGAGATTATGAAAAGTTGGGGAGACAAGACATCAATAAAAGTTTGACCTTGGCAAGTCATTGCTATCATCTATAATAATAATAACACCAACTTAATTCATAATTTTTCCACACAGCATAAAAGAATCTCCTTTCACTTTCCCCAACACAAAATTACTAGACAGAAGGAAAAGATAATTTATTGCAAGAAAGTTCAATGTTCCAAGACGCTAGTCTTATGTAAATTTACAAAGAGCTACATACATACACATCTACTTTTAAAAAGGTGCTCATCATCGCGTATCCCCACCAGAAGATGCATTCCAAGAATCCAGAAGAGTCAAGACAGTCGACTGCAATACTAATAATAATAATAATAATATCAGGCTATAAAAAGGTGACTAGAGAGAAAGGTAATAAGTTGATTACGTTGCATGGCATGTTGTTTACTTTGCAACAAAATATACATATTTATTGTATACCATTAAATTGGTAATATGCATTACCATTATTATTATTATCGTCAGTGTTTTATCACCATTATATTTTTTATTGCAGCCCACTTTCCTCTTCTCGCTTTCTGCCATTTACTACTACTTACTACAATCATAGCCACCACTACCACACACTGATGTTTGCTTTGCATTAGTAGTAGTAGCAGTGTGTACTGTAATATACATATTATGTGTAGAAATGCTCCAGCGTTAAGCATTTTCAGTAGCTGCAGAGCAAACAGACAAGTCATATATTTACCTAAGCACCAACCTTTTAAAAGCGCTTGTAAAACTGTTCTTCTGTTCATGCAATAATTTCATGGAAAAACCGTCTGGCTTGATTCAAATATGGCATGATAACCAAACTACTACTATCATCGCTATCAGTATTTTCCCTCTTTGTTCTCTGCTGCTTGCCAAATAAAAAAGATATGCAATAAAATGTGCAATTATGATTACTACTTTCAACCTACCACTTCATGTACAGCCACCACCGCTACTACTACCACTGCAATTACAAGTCCCTTGTGCTGTGCTTGCCAGAGAGTCATTTCAACCGATAAGATTTTTTCCTTCTTTTTTTGTTGTTTTGCTAGCAGTAGTAAGTAGCTGTAGGATGCAGTCAAGAAACGTGTCGTGATTACCATTCCTTTAGCGAACAAGCAAGCCAATTTCAAATTGTACTTGTTGTAGACACACATATGTATACGCCTATATCATGTTGCGCCTGGAGAGAGTATGCACCACAATGCATGTATTTTACATGCAACATTGGAAATGACACGATTTTTAAAGTATACTTGTGTAGGGTAGAAATGTAGAAGGAGGAGATGGAGAATTGCCTCCGGAGGTCACGGCGATGTTTCCCATGCCACCACATAGCATGTGCTAGTACCAACATTTTTTTGGTTGTTCTAGCAATAATCATGCTGAAAAAAGTTTTTTTCTGGAATACAATATCTAAGGAAAAGCGCTAGAAAGAAAGAGAGAGAGAAAAAAAACAAGCTGTAATATCTATTTATTGTACTTTGTACGTGCATGTTTGTGGGCCGTGTCCCAGTGTCACTGTTTATTTCTGAGCTATTATTATACCAGTTTATTATTACTTTGTCAGTAAATGAAATGTAGGAGCACCGTAGTAGTAGTAGTGAACAGATAAGGTGTATTGTTGATGTATAATTTAACTCATAGTAACGAAGTTAGTATATATATTACCATTCATTTATTTTTGACTACTTGAGTAATAGCTGGTTATCGTAGCCTTTCAACGTCTTGTGTGTAGTGATTGGTGTGTGTTTAGTTTATTTCGTGCTGCGTTTCCATGTCTCCTTTCAATGAAACCAGTAAGACCAGAATAACAATGGGAAAAACAGCAGCTACAGTGCAGTGGTTACTTGTTTGTAAAAACTTTAAGAGAGAGAGAGAGAGAAAAAGAGAAAGTAGAATCAGGGGGAAAGGAGAAATCAAGAAAATAAAAGTAGGTGCAAAAAATACTGCGAGCACTTGCTTGCGTATATGTGTGTGTGCTGTGTGCTCTTTGACCCTCACAGTTTATTTTACATTTTTAACGGTGTATCCGTTTTCCCAGTTTTCGAGTAAAATATTTAGTTACAAGAAATCGTGTTTTAGTAAGACGTTTGCCTGTGACCAGGCCAATTTTGTAGTAGTGCTGTATCAAAGATTAGGGCAAAGGTGCAATTAGAGAAGAACAGACAGGCATCGATCAACTTCCATTATATAAATGAATGCGCTGTATACAATCTCCAAGCACTTTTAGTCTCAATTCGAATATCTATATAGGTAGTACAAGTAGCAATATCAATAATAAGAACCTTAGATTTAAGCTGCACAACAATCTGTCAGAAATGAAAGAGACGAGTAAAACAGCATAATAAAATATTACACATGGCGACAGCGCAGCAGCCAGCAAATGTAAAAAAATGTTTGCAGTAGTAAAAAAAAGATATACCATTTCCCTTTACACTGTTTTGTATGCCTACCTTCTTTTCGGTTGTTTTATTGTTTTATTTTTTTGTGATCAAATAAAGTTGAATGCAAAATACAAAAATGGAGGTAAAAACAGCGAGAATAAAGGCATATAATAGAAGCAAAAGAAAGGAAGAGAAAAAAGAAGAAGAAAACCACTACCAAAAAAACAAACTGAGACGCAAGGATAGCTAGAGCTACAGCAGTTTATGCACACGCCACGCCAATATTATTATTTATGTAATAATTTCTAACCGTTTTGTCGTATTTTTGACATATTTTTATGCTCGTGTACTGCTGCACCTACTCCTTCGCAGTATTTTATTTATTATCATGTGAAATGTAAGCGCATTTTCAAAACAACAGCAACATTGTGCCGACTAACCTGTTATACATCTCGCTTGTAAAACTAAACAACGTTTATGTCATAATATTCATAAATTTTTTTCCTAATGTTTCGCTTTCCTCGTTCCTTTCTCACCTTTTGTCGTAAAAAATTGAAACGTTTTGGGGAAACCCCACAAAGCTATCTGCCTGCAGCTGGTATTACTGCTGCTGCTGCATTGTTCTCTTTTCTCTCCTTAACTTTTTCATGGAGAGAAAGAACAAAACGGAAAAGATGTATGGTATAAGATAGCTAGCTACCTACATATATGCCGTAATATTGGCTATTTCTATCTTTTTAATATCCTCCAGCTCCAGCAAATACTCTTCAATAATCCACCTGACTGACCTTAGCAAAAAAATTTATCCTAATGTAAGGAAATGAGTTAGTGTAGTAGTGTTTTGTACAGGGACTGTCGTTGAACAAAAGCAAGTGTAACAGTAGCATGTTCGATGCTGGAAATAGCTTATTACATTTTCAGTACACTGGTGACTGAAACTACTGACGCCAAAATAAAGTAAGCAGCATACACGGCACGACTGGAAATTGAATGAATGAATGATGAACAGTATTACAGTTTTGCATAATATAATATCGTGGAATACCGGGTTTTGTTTGGTGTGGCATATTCCCATCCATCTCGTCTTTTTTTGCACTTTATGCTTTTTATGTCTTCCATGCGTAGGTATTTTTTCTCTGCCCTTTTTATGGCTTGGTAATATATATCCCGTTGATATTGGCAGTGGTACAGTGAGTGAGTACTGTACGGTAGTATATGAGCATTATATTTTATGCCAGAAAGGATTTTGATGGAAATGAACAAAGCATTTTTCATCATCAACTATCATCAAATGCACGGAGACAAAATGCCATTAGTTTGCCTTTGTTTATTTTTGTACTATAATATTATGAGTGAATGCAGTCATAGTAAAATTTATATAAAAAACAAAAAAATAAAGTTTGCCTTTTTTCCTAGGAAAGAGAAGTTTCAAAGAAAAAACCCTCAAAACTCATTTTTCAAGAATTATGAAGACACACATTTTCTCAAATGTTCCCATATATACGCAATCTTTTTAAAGCTACAGTACACACACACACACACACACTTTTTTCTCCCTTTAACTTTGTAAAGTGCATTCCATCCCGACTATATATATACACTCCTTCCAGTTTGATACGGTTTATTTGAACTTGTTTGAATTAAAGTAGTTTCCTTTTGGAAAAGAGAGCGCCTGTGTGTGTGTACCCACTTATTTCCCATCTACTTTATTAAGACCCCAAAATATGAAATGTAATAAAGAAAATTCAGTGTGTAAACTTATTTCTTCCAGTCAGTAAAATACTGTTTAATTAGGAGCATACGACTCATTCCGATTTTATCCACTTTCTCTCTCTGAGTATCAAAGCAAAATGAACTTTGCTAGTTGTTTGCACACGTAAATTGAATGATGAGGAAAGGAAACAAATTACTACAGTGATGATTCATTTAAAGTGAAAGGAGAGCAGAATAGACAATAGCAGAAGCAGGTATGTAGAAAAATGTCAAGGAAACTAGTCGCCATAAATAAATTGCAGACAGTTATAAACTTACTGATAAAGCAGTTACTGGAAAATAAAAATAGAATAATCACATATTATCTGACTTCACCTTGTAGCCGTTACAGCAATGTAGTATATTATGCATTATTGCCCTGCTATAAATAGGATTACGACAGCAAAAATGCGGGGCCTTTCTTGTTTTTTAAAAAAAAGTTGATAAAAATTCTTGAACCGTTTCTTTCATCTTCGCGATGAGCTAGAAAGACGTACCAAAATAGTAATAACGTTTATTTAAGAAAAGCTACAACATCCTATTAGTTCAGATCCATTTATGTTTCCTTTGGCTGTCACCAAGGTAAATTATGACCAATTGAATAAAAAAAGACCCAAATGAGATGGTGATTATAGTAACGATAAAAATGCAGAAAAGCAGATGCT
Source organism: Sinhomidia bicolor (assembly GCA_027743785.1). Taxonomy (NCBI): domain Eukaryota; kingdom Metazoa; phylum Arthropoda; class Collembola; order Entomobryomorpha; family Entomobryidae; genus Sinhomidia; species Sinhomidia bicolor. The sequence goes on along the minus strand of JAHZMT010000641.1, from coordinate 63,369 downwards.
TTTGCTCTCATAGAAGAACAAAATGAGACCGACAAATCAAATGAGCTGATGCAAAAACTTTATGTATGTACGTCTATTTGAAGTCTGCTGGACTATTTATTAAATTTAAAAGTTTCGCAACTTTTGACACAGGATTTAGTGCACGAATCCAGCTTTGGCAGAACCGTACGGAATAGCATTACACTAATGTTATTAGGTATTATTGTTTTGCATTGTTCATGGGTACTTTGTTCACTGCATATTATATTACTGAGACAGAGAGGGTAGTTTATGCAAAAGAGAAAAGAGTTGAAGGTAAACCATTTTATATTTTTCTTGGAGAAGCACTAAAACTTTAAGGTCATCGTCATCAACGGCGGCAGTGCGGCCTTAGTGGTTGGTTGGTGTATATATAATAATAATATGTAATAAATGTGCACTTATGATCTGCCCTCTTTTCTTTTTGGTGACCAAAAAATACGACAAGCAAAAATTAAAATACCAACATTGTTGAGTTTACTTAAAGGCTTTAAAAAGTTTACGTGAAAGTGCTTTAATAAATGTATTCACAACAGAGTTGTTCTTGAAAATAACATCATAAATTATTATGTTGTTGGTTGCAGACGAGCAAATTAAAAATAAGCATAAAAAACACTATGTGGGCGTTTGATCGTCTCAAATGTTTGTATGTACACACTACACACAAACACACTACACCAGATATTACAGTTGCGTAAAGCAAATTAGAAAAAGATGAAAGGAAAAAGGGAACAGTGGGAATCTTCCAATTTCTTTTCTCCTCAACTCATAGTAAGTATGTCTGTCCTTCATTTATATATTTTCTACCATACACATATATACATACATACATTCAATCATCTCTCTACAAGACAAATCAGCCGCAAAGTAGTTTTTTCATCCTTCCGTTCTAAAACAGAGGAGCAGCCTCTGAAGTATTCATTCAACTGCTTCACTACTTTCTCTTTTCACACGCAACCTATAATAGCAAATAAAAGAAACGTGTGTGAAGGACGAACACAGGAAGGGAAAAAAGACCGAATCAAGTGAACTGAATGAACGAATGCTTCTTTTTTCGTAACGGATGCAAAAGGGGAAATAAAAACAGAATCAAGTGAGCACTCACTCTACAGAAAAAACAAAAGCAGCAGCACGGGCAAAAATGGAAGAAAACAAAACTAGGTATATTTTGTTCATTTTATACGTCCGCATGTTCCAGAAAAATAATATATACTGTACATACATACACACACGACGACTAACTATTCATCAACAAGATACCGTGTCTAAACGATGGCATGCTCATTTTTTTCAAACTTATAGGCATCAACATACATAACCAAGGTTGTTATTGTAAATGTGCATTAAAAAGACATTGGAGCTTCTTTATTGCTTCACATTTAATATTTGCCTCAGAATATATTTTATATCTACTTAAGTTGTGTTGTATACCATTAACCTATCACTTTAATGTTGTTGAAAAAAATAAGAAAAATTAAAGGTTGCTGTTCTGACCCTGTAGCTATTTATTATGGATATTACAAACGAAGAAAAGGAAGATGGGGGAAGAGGAAACCGACCATGACTTTACTCTCTGCTACCACCACCGCACCACCATCACCACCACTACAATTTTTTATAAACGTGCTTGGAGTTGAGTTACATGGCAGCAGACTTGAAGATGGTGTAGGTATTCTTCTTTGGCCTGCCAAGGCAGAGTGTGTTGTTATGATGTAAAAGACATTTGATGGTAAAAGTGTAGTAGTAGTAACCTAGGTAATGTTTTGTGTTACGTGAAGAGGAATGAAAGGGAGAGAGAGAGAGAAAGAAAAGGGAAAACCCTAATGGCCATGTCATGCATAAATGATAAAGTGGAAATGGTTTCATGAGAATCTTGTGTTGATAGATTATTATTGCTTACCAACACCAACACCACTACTACTAGCTTCTTCATCATCATCGTGATGATGATCTTTGTGTGCCAATGCCAATGCACATTCAACATTGCAGAAATTCAAGACAAAGTAAAGTTGAGGTGAGGTCCTTGTCTGTCTGGAGGTATTTATTATTATGATTTTATAGCTGTGTACTTTGTCTTTTCTTTCTTGGAAACGTTTTATCTAAACTCTGCCAGAAATACGTAGTTTTCGTTCACCTTTTCCCACAGCTCAAGTTCTGGGCTTGTATGGCATCGTATCAGATTCTATCTTTTGTACTTTACCTGTGTGTGTTTGTGTGTGTAGTGGTGGTGGCAAAACGCATTTGCCACAAAACAAATAGCTAAAAAATAATAATAATATCAAGTTTATGTGTTGGCACAATATAACGCCAACAATATTTTAAGGCTTCGAGTGTACAAAACTTAGGGGGATTGTTGAAGAGTAAAAGTATATTTTAAAAACTTTTTTTCTCATCCGTGAAACGCAAAATTACTATCGTTAAAGCTAGTAATGACCATGAAGCCAATCAAACAAATTGATTGCTGGTCTGACTTTTTCTGTGTCTATACGTTTGGAAGATTCTATTATCTACTTGAATTTATTTTCATCGTCATCCAAACGAATCACTTGTTGATTCAGAGAACACACGCATGTGTAATAGAACACGTTCAAAAATAAGAATGATAAAGCGTTGAATCCAATTTCGCCGAGCATGACAGAAAGCAATAATATTTACTTACCTACCAAACCAGTTAAAAACGTGACAAGCATACCGTTGGTTAAAAAAATTCCCGATCGTTCAGAGATTTTACAGTGGGGAAGATTCAAACTCTGTTGTAATCCCGCCAAACCTTCTCGTCCTTGTTCCACAACACTGTAGCAGGTTAAAGCATGTTAACTGGAGCTATGCTTGGATTTAAGAATTAGAACATAAATAAATGTATTCACGTTTTTATAACGAGGCATGGCGAAATGGTGCTTTAGCAATTAAAAGTAGCAGTTTCAACATGGAAAGGCATTAGTCACATTGTACATAATGAAACATTATAGTCTCACGGTTGCACTATTTCAACATAAATATGCCGAGTCAGTATTCATATTACCCCATTGTAATAATAATAATAAGAATCACATTATGCTCCTCTCAAACAACTTTCCACTGTAGGCTTTCCATTTTCATGTTGTTTTTTTGGCGGAGATTGTTGAGAAGTTTACATGTGAAACTTTTCTCACTTTCTCACCAACAAAAACAAGTATCTCATCTGATTTCATTCTCTTAAGCCTCATTGCTTGAAATCCAATCTCTACAGAGTGCCAAAACACCCGGAGTGACTCTGAAAACTAGAGGATATGTCAAAGGCTTTTATGCCATCTTCCTCTTGCGTCAAATACAGAGAGTGTGGAGACTGTATTCAGTGCATCCGGTGCTAAAGTGCACATTTTTGGACGAAATTTCGATTACGCTTGAAGTGGAACAGCACCGAGACCATGTGTCATTGTTTATGCCATCACCATCACTCTGTTTACTTTGCTTGCAGTAATTCTCGTGCAATTGAAAATTTTATGAGTTTTGCAAGAGATAAGACTCGACTCAACTTTAAAAGTTTTCTAGCTAGCGAACAGCTCACGTCTACATTTTAAAAAGTTATAGTAAATATTAGAAACTACCATTTCCTTCTTCTTCTCCTTCTCTTTTTTGGCAGTCTCTCTCTCTCTGCTGAAATGTGCTGCCGTTTTGCTTTCAGCAACTGCATCTCGGTGTATTTCCAGTTTACGAAATGAATTGAAAATGAGAGAGATTTATTAGGCGATCTTGCTGCCTTTTAGTATAATTGAAATTACTTCTTTCAGTTCCAGGCAAAGAGTTAAGACAGTTGTAAAATTCTCGGGAAAATGCGAAAACGATGAATATGCCATGTCACAGGAAATCAATGGAACGGTCAACAGGAATGCATGCATGCGTACCACTTTGTTTTGTTTGTTGTACAAACTAACTTTATTAGTCAAGCGTGAAGCGTGCAAAAGACACCTGATTTTTTTATTTACTTGTTCACATAATTTCTGTAATTGCAAATTATTTATCAATTTACGCTCCCTTTCACAAACATAATAAAGAGTTTAGCTTGAGGTAGCAAAACAACAAAATTAGCCATTTCTCCGTTTCTCTTTTTTTTCTCTCTCTCTTTCTCCCTCGCATTCGACGAGTTCTCTCTGCTTCAAGGTAAGAGTAGACGAACTGTAAGTAATAAGAATGTTGTGTAAACTGAAAGAAAATATTGAAAAAAAGATACATTCTACTTTATTCGTATTTTTTTCTGCGTCTCCCCGGGATATATAGGATATGAATGTTGTATTGGCTTGTTGTGTGCCATAATCTAGCCACATGCAACGTAAGGTAAATAAAGTGGCGTTGAACATACCATGCCTACATCCGTAGATCATTATAAGTCTATCAAGAAACGGTTTCCTTTGGTTGGCAAATGTTCCCCTTGTTTCCCTTCAGGCAGTACATTGTGTAAAGATGCTTGCAAGCAGAGGCAGCAGCAGGAATCAGTCGTTGTATCAACAACGAAGAGCGAAGAAAAAGCAAAGAGAAAAAAAACACGAGAAGAGAAAATTTTATATTTCATCTTATTCCTTTCCAATTTCTCTTTTCTCTGCGTCAGAGAACAAGAGGGAAACTCTAGTCTTTTGTCTCTCTTGTTCTTATCTTTCTTTTTTCTCTTTGTCTGTGTCGCTTTCTTTTATTGTTTGTGCTTTCTCTCGCTTGTTTTTTGCGTATGTGTACGGGTCTATTTTGTAAATAGGTACACAACTACTTAACTAAAAAGGAAAGAAAGAAAGAAGATGAAAAATAAAAGCGAAGCGGCCATCAAAAAGGGAATAAAGAAATACAAGAGGAGAAATGGAGACCAAGAAAAAGACAGAAGGGAAGAGAGAGGACTCAGTTGGAAGACAGCAACGGGTCCCCTCAAAAAAAGTCCCTGTTTCTGCATCTTGTTTTTGGGCTCGTCCTGTCAAAAACAGTGAAACTTTGACCTGGATGGTGCTAGTAGTACTGGGAGAGCCAGGCGTTTCATGGCATAGCTTTGTTACATGAACCTCATTGGATAAAACTAATACAATCGCAGTCTCACTTTTTCATTGGCAACTAACTCATCTCGGGATGTTTGAAATGGTACATTTTCAACATTACCAACAACGTAACTCAAAATGTACAAAAGAAAATGGAGAAAAGCACGTAAGCACTTTGTTTTGCCATTATTTTGAATGGGTCATGCGCTTGCTTGGCGAATGGAAGATGAAACATGAGAACTATAGCAACGTTGAAGTAACCTAATCTGGGGTAATTTGATGATGATAGTAAATAGGTTTGTGGGTATTAAGTAATAAATATATATATTATTTTGAATACAATCGAGATGGGCATGTTGGTAAACTATTATCATTTTCAAGATAAGTATGTACTTCTTACAAGTACCTTTTGTGCAATTTGATGTTAAGATCATAAAGGGTACTTTAACTTTGTTTATGAAACAGAAAGAGAAAGCAGTAAAAAAAAAGCTTTGCGCTTTTTTTGGTTTCTTTTGATCTTGCTCATTTCCTCTGCAGATTAGTAACCCGCTTCTTCCAACACCATCGTTTCCGTTTGCGCGTAGGCTTCGAGAGAGGAACACGAAAGATAGATGAAGACAGACAGGAAAAAGGGGAGATGTATGGTTTTATTTGCTTTGTTATATAGCATTCAATGCTACGGATGTTGCAATAATAAAGGGAACAGTAGCAAAAGCTTGTGATCAAACAAACGACAGTTTTCTATTGCCATTGATCTTATTCTATTATTAATACCTACTCATATTGGCTTCTCAATAATTTTGTCTATAAAAATACTTGGCTTTACTTGGAGAACCACTTGAAACATTTTCGTCAACGCTGCTGCTCCTTTCACTTTCAACTTGGTAATTACACTACCTACCTAATGACAAATGTAAATATTTAATGAAGAAAATGCAAAAAGCAAACAAAATGGTAAGGATGAAAGGTGGAGATCCACACTGTACTATTAATGCCATCAAAAACGAAAACAAACTCGATTAAAATACCCGTACCGCGAACAAGCCACATTACTAAATGAAAAACAAGATGACAATTTGGAAACTTTCCGAATTTCTCTCACTCTGTCGCGCTATCTCAGAGAGAGAGAGAGGAAACGAGAAAAGGAAGCCTAAATGAGATGATGGTGAATTGCGTCTAGCTTTGATTTGACTTATGTCTGTCTGTTTATATTTAGAATTTCACAAAAAAACACAACTGACTTGTAGCTTATGTGTGTGTCATTGTAGAGTTACTATTAGTAATGCAAACTACGAGAAAGATGTTGAAGTCGTTATACAATTAATTAATAAACAAGCTAACGAACGAGAAAGCAAAATAAAAAATAAACTGCGGAGGAAGAAAGAAAGAGATTACTTTCATTGTTAATTAATTGACATTGCTGTAGTAGAATAGAGCTTCAAACAGGTACACATATACATACCTAAGAGAATAAAAGCAAAGTTATAACAATGAGGAAGATGTAGCAGTAGTAGTAGTTGAAATAGAAGCCAGAGAAATTTGCTTATATTAAGTATTTACACGTATTAGACATGCTTGATTATTTAATTCAGCAGCGAACCGTCGTCGCGCGAGTAGCACTTTGTAAGCAAAAATTTCCCTGTAAATAAATAAAGCTCACACAGCAGTAGTTTCGGTAATAATAGTATATTATAATCTTGTGAGTAAAATAAAGTGTATTAATTTGCCATGCTACATACCTACCTACATACATATATACATGAATACATACATGCATACTCCACCTCTCTCCTTTTATTCCAGCTATTATGCCACTTCGTCTACGTCCTCTCCTCCTTCCTTCACCTTCAGAATTCCCAATATTTAATTAATGGTTCATTCTCCAGTCAAGGTGTAGTTTTACTTGCGGCGAGGGTGACGGTGGTGGTGTGGCGGTGGTAGAGGAGAAGGAATAGGATTGTGGGTAGAAAGTAAATGAAGTAAGCAAACATATACAAGTTTTCTCGCTGGTCGGCTCACTGGAGCAAATTCGAAGAAGTGAGAGAAGAAGAATGAAAAGAAGCACATAACGCAAACGAACGAGTGCAGCTTGCTTTTATTTTTTTACATCAGCAGATCACTTCAATTATTTATCTACATGGGCAGGTAATTCTACAAACAAAAAAGGTAGCAAAAAAGCAAAGTAGGTAGTAGTTATATAGAAGAAGCAGCTTTTGAAGAAGCTGACTGACTGAGAGAGTAGTAGCATCAGATAGAGGAAAATAAAATGCTGTACAAGCTTTGTGTCTGATAGTTAGTTATACCAACCACCACCGCAAATTGAGTGAAAACTTTTCTCTGTTAAGTAATACACACGCCGCGTTGCCGTTTTTGTGTGCCCCTCTCTTTCTCTCTCCCCTTAACTGAGTCACTAGTCTGTAATATGGTTCTCCACTTGAACTAAAGTGAAATTAAGTTGAAGTATAAAGTGAGTTAACTAACAACAACACAACGAGAAGAGAGAGAAGCAACACTGAAAGTGTTGCTGGGGAATTTTATCGTGTGACTTGGTTAGTGGGTGTGTGTGAGAGAGAGAGAAAGAGAGAGAGAAAAAAAAGACAACGTGATGTTGAAGTGGAGGAAATTGGACGACTTTATATAACGTACATAGTATTAGTACGAGAGAAAAAAAATCTCAAATTTCTTCTTCTTCCAGTTGCTCGTTTTCTGTTTCCCTCAACTGTACAGTAATTTTCCCCAGAGGGAACATAACCTCAATTTCTACAATTGCCTCTTAAAGGTTAAAATTAGAAGGGATTTTCAAAGTAATCAAAATGACTGCTTGCGACTGCGACAAGGACAAATAGCAACTGTTTACTGAGCCGTGCTGTATATACGTATGTATATATATATACATGTCTAATATTTACTACTATTACTGCTACATGCTCCTCGGCAGCCGACGCCAGGCCAAGCCACCGTAATACCGCACAACAGTGTATTTGTTTATTTGGAAGAATTTACAACATTTTCTATTTAGCATTTTTTTGTTCTTATGAACCCTATATTTATAGCCCTATTATTATTATTATTTATTGTTATTATATTGTTGTTCTTGTGCCAAGTAAAGAGCATCTGCACCACACCGTATTTTTTTCCTCCTTTCCCTATTCAATACGCTTTCACAGTGTGCCTTCATTTTGAAGCAAAAGAAAAAGTTCTGAAAAGGCAAATAAAACGCTGCGTCTGATGATGATGGCGTTACACAATACATATTTTTTTTACTTTTTATTCTTTATTCCCTTCCACCAAACTTATTGTTTCTTGTTAGGTGACTTATTTACTTGAAGGCGAGAACGGAGTCAAGAAAAGGACAAAACATCAAAACCAAAAGGCAATATCATTTGTTTTTGTCGAAACAAAAGTAAATTTCCTTTTTTCTCTTTTTCTCTCCTGTCCTTCCACGTCCAGATGTGCAAGGTTGTTCTAAAAACTTGGTACAGTCAGTAACGTACGTCTCCCCTCACATTGCATTTACTCGTAGTCGTTTATTCAATACATATTTCTTTTCATTGTTGTGTCACCCAGTATGAAATAAAGTGTAGAGCACAAGATATTTATTTCAACTGCCTATCTACTTTTTATACGTTTTTATATCGTCTACAAAGTTGGTTTATAAAAAGATGAACTTTATTTATGGCTACGTTATGACAACACAATATGTATAAATAACCAGTCTTATATATCCCGACCCTGATAAACCAAATCATTGATTGGGGGAATTTTATACGTGGGAAATATCGATATGATGGTTTATAAACGTTGAGGGTTTCCTTTTGTACTTTAAGAGCCACTCTTTTCATGCGTGTCTTTACAGGTGCGGGTGTATAATAACCCTGCGGTTTCTCGTGGTATTCTAATTTTAACAAATCAACGCACTAATCAAACTTGCAAGAGTCAAATAGAAGGAGAGAGAGAGAGAGGCAGCAAGAGTCTCTGCTTGTGACATCATGGAAATAGGTGTAAAATACAACTGTAGCTCAATTAAATGGACAAAAAAGATCAAAAGAAACTCTACGTCATCAGAGGTATGTTTTACTGAAAAACGGTAACTTGCCGCAGGTAGAGAGTTTTTTCTGAACTTTCCGGGTATGATTGACACTCAACATAAAAACAACATTGCCAACTTTCCAAGAATTTGAAATTGGCTTTTTGTTCATGAAAACTTTTCATCAGCAGGAAAACAATGGACAAGGTGAGAGAAAAATATTACAAGAGCGCCACAACAACGATTTTAAACAGCAAAATAGTATGGTCGGGGCTGTACAGGTGTGATATAACAGGAAGAGGGTTACACGTCGCGTCGCTATATATAATATCTTGTGGATTTAGTGCGTGATTTCTTAGTATTTTACAGCAACACAAACAGCCAATTTTGAGAGTATTTCGTGAATGGGATTTGTTTTGTGTAATCTGTGCACTTTTATATATTTTTTTTATTGACTTTTAAAATCCATTAGCACAACTTTCAGTTATTGTTCCAAGCGTAAAAGCAATATCTTGTCAGAAACATGCTCAACTTTTATAAACAATCATAAACTCTAAAAGTTAATTAACATTTGCTACACATAATGCATGGAAAACATTTTCCTTTTGTGACTTTCAAGCAGGGCTCCTTTTGCCAATGTCATTACTACTTACAACAATGCTCATGTTGTTTACAGTGAAATCACTAAAGTATAAACGCACATGGAAATCGATCCGTTCGTTTTATGTTGATAGAGAATTTGTGTTTTTCACATCTGCAACAAGATTAAGAATGCTGCTACTACTAGCACTCTCTAAATCCTTCAAATTCATAAACAACCGTTGTTATTCATAATAAACATTTTACTGATTTTGCTTTCAACTAACCAACCTATGCACTCATCATCAACCTTGTGCAGTGTGAAGCAACAAGAGTCATAATATGCAAGTCGTTTGTCCTTTTAGGTATTTTATCCAAGTGATTTGACCACGTGACAACTGGCAATAAAACGTGCATTCCGCACGAACGCGCCAACGGTCTCTTTTTTATATTTATTATATAAAAGAAATAAACTAAGCACCTTTTATATTTCTTTCCGTGAACCAGCCAACCAAAAACCGCGTTCTTTGCCACACAGAAACATGCAGGGGTATTATCATTTTTTCCAGCAGCTCACGAAACGGATATAGGTAGCGAGCTATATTTTCTCCGACTTGTATCATTTTATGGGCTTCGTATTCATATATATATATATAAAGAGAGAGAGAGAGAGAGAGAGAGAAGGCTTGAATAAAAATGATGACAATGGGAGAATGAGATGACTTTGGATGGGGATAATGTATTCAAACAAGGTGTAAACTGGCTACAATTTATCCAAAACATTCATCATCATGAATGGATTGTGTATGCATGCTTAGTCTCGAATATGAAAAAGCTTTCTTTTGAGAGACTCCTTTTACTTATTATTGTTTCTCTTGAAAGCGAAGCCGTCAACGGCGTGAGTGAGTGCGAAGCGAAAGGTGAGCAAACAACAGGAGGAAAATGAAAGCGGTTGGGTATATAATAATATCATAGTAGTATAGAGCGAGAAGGAGTGACAGGAATAAGGATGAAAACGAAGCCATATTTTATAAGTTTTCTTCTAAACTCCTTAGTTCTTTCTTACAAACTCCTTCTCTCTCTCTCTCCAAACTTGTACGCTATTTCCATTGAAAGAAGACAAACTTTTTAATGTCTAAAACATCCGCTTTTCAGACTTGAGAGAAATGATAGATGGAATGGCAGAAATTGTGCATAATGCAATAATAATACAGTGTGCGTAATGACATGGGTGTCTTTCTGGATAAACGAATGAATGCAAATTGAACTTGTTGGAGGAGATGAGTTGCATAAATATGTAAAAAGTAACTGTGAGTATCATGCTTAGAGAGACACCACCACCACCACCACTCACAAAAAAACTGCAATAATGGATCCGGAATATTCTTGCATTTTCCATCGTAGTAATGCTATTTACCAAGTCAAGAGTGTGAAAAATGACTAGAAAGCTTTCTTAGAAAATAAGCCATCATAGTAGCAGTAATCGTAGTACGATTCACAGGAAGGAAGAAAGTAAGAGGAAGAGGAGGGGTATGAGAAAAAACGTAAAATGTTTGAAGTAAAAAAATAACTTGAATGGAATGCGACATGTGATATTAGCGTAAAAAAGAATATAGCGATGATGGCACCACTCTGACAAAAAAGTCCGCATAGGTGTACTAGTAGTAGTACAAGTAGGTAGGTAAATATAATATGCAGATGAACAAATGGAAAGAGAGAAAAAGCAAGATTTTAGGCTGCTCAAGGAAAGAGAGTAGTAAGGAAATGGTAGACAGCGCGGAAAGAGCGAGCAGCAATGTGTAGTTGGTTGTAGTGTAGTAGCAATGGCGGTGGTGCTACTAATCGTAAGTAGAGAGGTATGGGGATTTCAAAAAGTAGAATTCTCTTGAGACGTGATGATGATAATATGAGTGTATGTCTTTTCTCTCTGAGAGCTCGTGTGGAAACTGGAGAATTATCAGTTTTCTCATAGCTTCTACTAGTAATAAGTTATGTTATGTTATATAAAATACCTACACATCTAGGTAAATACATACATGCGAATGTTATTAGGTTACGCGTTTCGTGTCATCGTCATCTTATTAGAATTCCTATTCTTCCCTTCGTGGGAATTTACGGAAGATACAACCTTTAAAACTCATTTTGATTTTGTGTACCTGGATTCTCTACAAGTGCTATGCTTATCTTTCACTCAACATTCGCCTGTCTATTTACCAAAATGCTTGGGAGTTTCGTGCTTATATAGTAAAAAACCATCATCATGATCGCAATACGGAAGGAAGGAAATAAGTATCACACGGAACCGTCACCAGTTATCAATTTTGTACTACTGCTCCTGCAAACAGCACAAGTGTTGGTTTGGTTGTAGTAGGGAAGCCAACTAGTGTTTAATGTGGCAGGAGAAGTATGTAACTGGAAAGAGAAACGTAGTAAGTTCATATTTAGCATCGTCATCCCCGTGTGGAGGCTTCTTGGTGAGTTTTAATCCAAACGGGGATATTATGGAAAAAAGGGGAAGCGAGCATAACTTGAGTATTTTTTGAGTGTGCTTCGGCTCTGAAATGGTGGATTTAAGGGAAATGGAACGAGCAGTAGTGAGGGATAAGTATAGTAATGTTGTGATGGTGGTTTACGGTGGTCGAGTACTTTGGTTTTGCTTTGGTTTCGCATTTTTAACCCATGTCACGTCAAACAACTTGCAAAAAGATAGGAATACTCGAAGAAGAGGAGGATTTTGGAACGAGAAAAAGTGACGGGGGAAAAAAATCTTGTCCAAGAGTTGTGTGTTTAGTAGTGGGCGTGTATGTGCCGTTGTGGTAGTAACAGGGAAAACGAGAGCTGAGAGTTCACTCTTGTTGAGCATCGACATGATGTAGCGTCATAAAATGACATGCATGAATGCATGAAGAATTTAGTGTCCAGTTTGGTTTACGAGGAGAAGCGAACTACGTATGTATATGATGTATGGAAATAGCACCTACTACCCGAACCAACACCACAATTCTTCAGTTCTCCTTTCTTTATTTGCATTTGACAATGTGCTAAACAGTAGAGTGTCAGAGTAATAGACAAGTTTTTCCAAAAATAAATGGAATTTGTTGAATGGAAAGACAGAATATTTAGTTTCCCAGAATATCATAAACAATCTGTTATCATATTTGTTTTGTAAAATACAAGACATGTTTTTTGTTGTTGTGTGTGGTGTGTGGTCGAACATATTATCAAACAACAAACGTCATCACATACAAAATTGAATTGTCCTTACAATAATAATAAGAATTCCTGACATTTCAGAATTCCATTTCACAACTGACAATATTTTCGTGCACACAATCAATTCCCATTTTAATACATGCTACTACTACTACTACTTGTAGAAGGTGAAGTAAATAATAATAATAAATAAATAATGAAATGAAAATCGGATTGAGTACATTATTAAATATTTCTGACAAAATTTATTTGCCTTTCTCATTAAAACAATGATCACAGGAAAAAGAAAGGAAAAATAAAGACTTGAGTAAATTCTTTGAAAACTTGTGCAAGACAAGGCTTGGGTCCTCTAGAACTAATTGTTAAAATAAAATTGAAATACTAAATTTATGAATTAGGAGCCTCTGTAGAAATTCACCTGTTCTTGGCAGACACGCCAAATGGAAGAACAAATGTAATTAAACAACTGACTTTGTGCTCTCAACTGTTAATTAACAGTATTAGAATATTCACCAGCAGGTATTTGTATAATAAGCACAAAGGGAAACGGTTTTAACAAAAAAAATAATACATGCTACTGAAAGTGAATGAATACGTGATAGATATGTGGTAAACTGCGCGCCGACTACGACGTGACTCCTCTTACAACAGATTAAAATGTTAAGCTCACTTTGAAGTGGTCACGGCAATGCTACTCGAAAAATAGGAAACACTTTTGAAGGATGAAGGAAAATTAACGTGACAGGTGACAGCCTATAATAGGCCTAGTCTCCTTTCTCCAACCAACCACAACAGATCAGCCACTCAAAAGTGGGTTGAAGGTAGGCAAGGAGAAAGAGATTAGAAGTGTGTAGGAAGAAAATGCGGTAAGAACAGGGACTCTGTTAACAAAGGCCGTAACGTTTTCCCTTGTAAGTTACGCAGGCACACGTTATGCTTATTTGAAGTGACAATGGTGGTGTCTGTCTGGGAAATATTACAAAGGGAGAAAGATAGATGAAAACCTACTCCATTACTGTTGTCTTGCCGAACCATACTACTAATAAGTCAAGGTATCAAACTCAAATGACGCTTCCCAAAAACCCAATAAAATTTTATAGTTGTAAGAAGATATCTTGCGCTAATTAAAAGTGGGGTGAGTTGGGCCACAAGAGCAGTTCATTGGAACATGTCCTCTTTTTACTGTATACACTAGAAACACGGTAAGATAAAACTTGCGTCGAGAGTTATTGACTTGTCAATTACCAAGAATTTCTTTCAGGTAAAAAGATAGACAGAATTCACACTGACAAGTTGGAACTAAGCCTTTAATAATATAATAATATCTGCATTGAGCATGTCCCCTTGTTTGCTATTATGACCGGGATATTTTTCATGCCTCTCATTCTACAGCCGTTTCGCTATGAAGTTTTCGACAGTAAGGATCTCAACAGCAAACAAAGTGAGAAAACTTTGCAAAAGAAAGTCGTTTTGTTTCCTCTTTTGCTTCCTTCGTTTTTCTTTCTTTTTGCTCTAAAAAAAGTTTCAAAATGTCTTTGCCATCATTCTCATTACTATACCTAGACGTTGCTGAGCATCATCATGCACACACACATACACTGTTCGTACACATTCGGAACAAGCATAAGGCTTTACTTCTCATACAAATCACAATTTACGACGAAAGACTAAAGAGCTTCTTGCTAATTCCCAGAAGAGAAGGGACTAATTACAATTGATCATTGCAGAGCATTTGCCAAATTGCCAAGTGAAGAAGAAGAAACAGACGTAAGGAGAAAAGAAGAAGATGACTATTTAATTGTGAATGTAGAATAATAGAGAAGCATAAAAAACGGAAAATTCAACTTGCTCTCACACTTCTTCCTCTTCTTCTTCTTTCACAAAACCAGAGAAAATTGATGATGTTGATTATCTTGGCAAGTAGAAGAAGTTTAGGCACTGTCAAACTTGCGAATAAAGAGAAAGAAAGACTGAAGGAGTTGCGATATGGTGATAATGGTTAATTATTGTGGAGAAAACAACTTTCTTTTTTTGCCGTCGGATTTCACAAGTCTCACATGGACTTTATGTCAGAATGCCTAGAGTGACAGTTGATCTTCACTTATGTTCAGCTAACCGATTGTGATTCCGTTTTCGTTTTTTTAGAGAAAAAAATCCCCATTCGTTATGAAAGACTCAGTTACCAGTGGTTGGATGGAACATGGAGGCTGTATATATTTACGAATTATAATAGTTTTTTGGGTATTTTATACAAGGGCAACAAATTACCTGGTACACCCAACACTCTTGGAGAAACCAACAATAAAAAACAGACAGTAGTAATAACAATAATAATGGTCAAAGTGCATCAAAAAGAGGAAGAAGAACAGGAACTAAAGTTGTTTATTGGGTGAGTGAGTAGACTGGTCATGGCATTCCGCCAAAACAAACCAATGTACCGTGTGCTGTTGTGGTGGAGAGCCCTATTAACCATGCATGTCCAGTGAAAAGAAAACAGCAACGTGAGCATGGAGAATAATGAGCCAAAACCAAAATTATAAATAAAACGTTAATACGTAGAAAGAAAAAGGCATAAAAATGAGTATACACACCGTAAAAGTGTATCACGCCAGTCCAGTCTAGTCTTCAGTCCAGTGAATTAGAGGAAAACAGCAACTGAGTTGTAGCCACAAGTTCAAATTCCAAGATATAGCCAACTTCAAACTAGTCAGAGTTACAGTAGGAAGCGATTTGTTACGGAGGTGGCTGAACTAGAAGAGTAGTTTTTTCCTGAAAAAAAAGAATAAGAAAAAATATAAGATACATGGCCAATAATAAAGGGGTAATAATATTTCTACAACTAAAGACAAAAGAGAAGTTTGCGTGTTTGCCGTATTGGTTTCGTGAATAGCCGTTGTTGTTGCACACCACAAAAGAGAGTAAAACTGCCAAGATGAATTCATCTTTTTAGGAAAAAAAAGAAAAAATATATTTATGTTGTGCAAACTCTGGGAAGTAGAGAACGTTTAGAGAGAGATAGAGAAGAAAAACGTACTACGAAATTTATGACTCTATAAAGAGTATATTTTTGTGTTGATCTATTTGGTTCATTAATATGCAAACATGTAGTAGTAGCCAGGGTAATAATAGTACGTTCGGTAACAATAGAACAGCTTGGCACTGATAATTGAAACAAAAATCCTCTGCCACAACAAAAAACCTCTTTTCTCTTTTGCAGAGCAGCAGTTGTAAAGCGCGCTCTACTTGGTTGTTTGCACTTTTGAGATAAGGGTGACAATCCAATTATAATTTACAGCAGTAATAAATGTCAGCAGCGATTAACCCACGTCTCAAAAACTACAAAGCCAATTTAACAAGCCATAAAATACTCTAGACAATCACCTACAATTCCGCAACATTAAAGGTTACAGTTCGAAATTCAAGTAGTCATTAACTCTTTATTTTTTTCACCCGAGGTTTGTCTGGTCTGCTGGAACTAGTGTGTGCATGTGTGTGTGTAGAAGTGGTAGGTACGAGTTGATTTTTCATTTCTCAACTTTACGAGCAATAACCACTTTTTGCTGGATGGATATGGACATATTAACACTAAAACATTTTCTTATCTTTCCATCCCGACTGTATGTGGAAGCCGGGGATTTCCCAAAAAACACATATAAGCGTCGAGCACAAAAACATACTTACATCAAAGGAAATAAAATATAAACGCAGCAGTACTTGATTGTGAGCAGAACAACACTTTAAATCCGTGACTGTTGTTTGATATCATCGGCTGTTTCGTTTTAGATTTTTGGAATTACAGACTTCGTATTAGATTCCAATTCCAGTAAGAGCTGTACTGCTCGTAAAAAGCAAATAAGGTATAAACACAAAATTGTGACAACGACGTGATAAGAAATCAGACACAGCCACTACTACCACCAGACAATAATTTATTTGTGAAACTTATAGGCCGCATGATTATCGCATAAACCTATCATTTTTACGGGTCGTCGTGTATATATGTATATCCTGGTGATGATAGGAAGCACATCCAGCAAATAAATAATTCACAACCAAAACAACAACAAAAAAACACAAACTCGTGTCGTCAAATCGCTACAACTTGGCCATAGTTTTTTTCTCTCTACCATTTGGTGTAAAAGCAATATGGAAAATTTATTCAAAACTCAGAGACCGTAAACATGTCACAAACGACGCCATACTATTGATTAATTATGGAATAGTATTATTACTACAACTACTACCACTACTACTTCTACTATTTCCCGACATCATTCAGTTTGTGTCCATCCTAATGATAGAGAAACACGTTTGTTCTGTCTGTATAATACCCACTAACCAATTCGACTTGAGGTTTGCAGAAAAACTTTCAATTCCACAGGCTACTAAAGGTCAGGTAGATTAAGGTGAATGATAATCCCAAGGAAAATGTCGAGTAACCAATGTGTTTGATATATGGTCACGCGAGAAATACGGCTGCCTGCCATTTCAGTTGCCATTCTTAAGTTTGGGGATGATGTACATGTGATTTGCCGTGCTTTGAGTAGCCATATTCATAGGTTTTATGATTATCATGATACATAATATGTAATAATATTATTATTGCTTTTGTCTTTTGTACCTATGGAGAAAAAAGCGTACATTTTCATGCTTTCCTTTGGCCCATACAGGCAACACAACACTGACATTGTAGAAAGTAACTGGATATATGAGGATGCAGAAACGGCTACCATGGTATATACGTATATTATATATATTCTTGAGCAAGAAAATGAAAGCAGAGAGTTGATTTAATATTAATTGAATTATTTATAAGAATTGAGTTTGTTGCGACATTAACGAGATATTACATTTACTACGACGGCAGACGCTACATGTGCAGTTTCTTCCACTAAAACCAATACAGACTTTATCAAGAAAACTGCTGGTTGTTGTAATGTTGGTTATGCCACGTAAAGGCGTCGTATAATAAACTAGCAACCAGGCAATTACAAAGTAGCAGCAGAAGCGTATGAAATAACGCGGGCGTATATAAAACGGTAAATAACTTCACTTTAGGTGAGTAAAAAATAAGCGTGCCTTGATGTAGACATCCTGACAAACATTTTGTTTTATGAGACCATTATTCGCACAGTGTAGCACAATAACATGCTGCTCTACATAACGGACGGCAAGAAAGTCTGTTATTTTGTTACTTGCCTTTCCTACTTTGCCCCATTCCGTTGAGTTTCATTACAATAGTTAAGTTTTGATACCTACTTTTACAACAACAACTATTACTACTTCTGCTACTGCAACCCTACCATACTTACTTAATGGCGATAAGAAAAAAAAATATGAGAAGCAGTGGTGGAACGGTGGAAAGAGTATTGATTGGTTTTCTCCTAAAATTATCATTTTTATTGGGTATTACTGCGTTGTGTTATGACCAGGAAGAATAAGAAAAATAAAAATCCCTTTTGCAAAATTTCCTCTCCAACTTGAATCTCTTGGACCCGTTTATTCATCTCACACATTTTAAGAATTAAGTTACTGGTTGCGAACATGACAATACTTGTATACTGATAATTGCATAAAGTATCCTTGAGTTTTTAAACTGATTAGAGAAACTTCATTAGAATAGGTGTACAAGAAAACTTGCAATAAGAAACTGTGATAAAGCTTTGAGGCATATATATTCCTTTCTAACTAAGTAATTAATTTATTCTTTATCTCACGATAGCAATCTACTCTAATAAATTTACTGATGCAGCAGCAACAGCAGCAGAAAGTTATACAAAAATACGCTGTTTACATCAATTTCGCCTAGCAACTTTAGCTTTGTATTCTGCCGAATCGATTACCAGTTGAATCATAGAGATGAGCAAGATAATT
This sequence comes from Sinhomidia bicolor, assembly GCA_027743785.1. Classification (NCBI taxonomy): domain Eukaryota; kingdom Metazoa; phylum Arthropoda; class Collembola; order Entomobryomorpha; family Entomobryidae; genus Sinhomidia; species Sinhomidia bicolor. The sequence continues at coordinate 44,664 of JAHZMT010000641.1, read as the reverse complement.
TTGCCATTCTACTGAAACTACTTAAGTAAATCTGTTGAATGAAAAAACCCAGAATTAATATTGATGCCTTTGGCTCTCTCTGTGCCAAAATAAATGCATGCTTATGTAGCATTTTAGTATTTGCTTATTTACAACACAACACCACGTACGTCTTTGCCTCTGTGTGAAGTTGGATATTGGCTAAAAACGAAATGGTAAACATATATGTATGTTGAGTGGAGTGCTAGTGCTGAATGAAATATGAATACATCCGAGTGAGCAACGGACTTACGTAATAAGGTGTTTGGTAAGGAAAGACATTTCTTGTATCAATTTATCGGCATCTCTAACATCACGATCAAATGAGCATTTCATCATCCTCATCATAATCATAATACTCGTAACTGTAACACAGAACACATCTCTCTCTCTCCTCCACCAGTTTTGTACTCAATTGTATGTTTCTACGTTCTTCATTTGCTTCATACTGCATTTATATTATTACCATTAGGGATTATAGTGTGTGAGTGGAGAAATATTTATCCTGTGGGAAATGGAACGTGTCATAAAAACAAAATTTTTTGTCAATGTTGACGAAGGTCAACTAAACGTTTATTTTTGCTCTGCTCTTTCTTTCCGAGTTTCACAACAATGCTTACTATCATGATGACATATGTACGTACACGTATACCACATGCACATGTTGTACATACGTTTAGCCATCACCATAGCCATAGCCACTTAACCAGAAATAGGTTAGTTTCATCATTACTTGGGGCACTCTGGGACTATTTTATTAAAGTATACCTTAGCACATTCTTTATGTAGTCGTCGTGTGTGTCTGTTTGTGCATGACGTTTAGTCATCCGGAAGACCCTCACCAAGTTTTCTTAAAACAAATTTAAAATTTTGTTTTCACCTATTATGTCAGCGATAACCATTAGTTCCCGTTACGGTTTTGAATTTTCAACAAGCTCAAATTTATGTGCGGCACTTCTTCGTGGCGTTTTTTACTAAAAACCCAAAACCTACCTTACATTTTGAAATCTTATAAAGGTTTCCCACAAGGTAATAGCTTCTTTTCCAGAAAACATCAAAATTTAAAACAACTACAAGGAACTTTTATTTAAAAAATTTACAAGCTTACAAATCCATCGTTTTACGCACATCGTTTCTAATGGTTTATTCCACCACCGTAGTCACACATTTGCACACAAAATATCGCAGAGGACCACCTAGAACAATAGGGCGTCGTAATAATAATGATACTGCTACGCTCTTCTGCAACTACATTGTGTTATCAGCACACATTATCACTTTTTCTCAGCCAATATTACAAATGCAATGCACATTAAACTTGTCGCTGAGGGACATCAAATGATGGGAACTCATAAAAGTGAAACCGAAAGAAAGGGAGAAAATAAACGTTTTCTAAGCAATAGCGCAACTAATAATGTATTATTAGAGGGAGAGAGAGATCTGTAAAGAGATCTCGTTGGCATTGGAGAGTACAGTAACGCGTATAATTAAATACTTAAAATAGTAGTAGTGAAGTAGGGCTTGAGGGCAAAGTAAAAGCCAAGTGTGGTGCATGGTGGTATGGTGAATTTTAAAAACACATTATAAAATTAAATGTGCAGGCATTCCTTGAATTTGTAGTTGTCGTCAGCAAAGGAAGACAGCTGAGGCAATTATGTATGCCATAATGTACAAGAAGCAAAAAAAGCTTTTAGAGAAAGAGCGTGAAACTGAAACTAAGCGTGTAACGATAAATAAATAAGGTAATATATAATATTTTTAAGGAGAAGTTTAGAAAAAAAAGTTATTTCGTAATTTTTAATAGAATAATAAATAATTCATCATTCATACTCAGCATATGCGACTGTATTTGTTGTGAGAGTTTTATACCCATTTAATTTCACCCAGAGGTCACATTGTAGATTTGAGTAGTAGCCATTTACTAATGTTGGGCTTGTAAGGCGTACAAAGCAATAAATTATTTTCAATTCTTTGCAGTCTCCATCAAAACAATATATTTCACTGGAAATCTCCCAACAGCACCATTTATCTGGAAATCCATTCATTGTAACAGGTAATTGTATTTTTCTGGAAATACATTTTCACACTACCGAAATTAGAGATTAGACGTCAACATAAATAACATGGAGACAACTTGATTGATGCATTAAACGCAAAGCGGGTATCATTCTGTTGTCTGTGTTTAATCGTAAGCAGTTAATTATTGCATGAGCACCAAGCTGAGTGCAGGTAACCAAGGGAACTACAAAGTAAAGTCTACTTTGTAATTGTCAGAATCGGCGTGTTTCATTTAAACGATTTAATTAGTTTTGGATGTCTTTTTTCGTGTATATAATTAAGTAAGTCAATATACATCATTGTAGTAAATCGTTGAACTCGAGACTAGACTTCAATCACCCAGTTGATTATCCAGCGTTACTTTACTTTCCTAACTATCGAACGAAACAGCGCAATACCTACGCTCAACCTTACGAACGAAATGGGAACAGGATCTTCTTTGCTCAGTGAAGAAAAACTTATGTTCTGTGCATTGTGAATAGTTAAAGATTACAATGATGATAAAGATGAACGATGGAAAAAACAACTAACATTACAATTTATTTCTAAATGCAAAAAAGATATGAACGCGATTTTTATTTACTATTATAAAAATCATCAAATAAAATCATCAGAAAATGAGAAATTCGGTATACACACATATGTACATGCTTCTAAAAAACTAGGATATTATTGTTGCGAAAGCAACATTCACGTAAGATGACACTAAGTTATTGATGTTATTCCAGATCAAAAGCAAGAAATGCAAAATGTCTGAAACATTACAACTCAAACTATTGGTAGTATATGTATTTTTCATACAAATAATATTTTCTTAATATTATTCTGGTTGTGTACATATGTACGTTTACTGGCTGATATGATGTAAGTAAGCTATTTTGCATCTCACTGGAAAAGTTTTCCTCTTTCGTGCATGTCACTCACTTATTTCCTGTCACTAAGAGCAGAAAAAAGTCCAACAGCAAAAAATACGAAAAAGAAAAGGAAGAGGACTGACTAATAACTTTCTTTTCCATCACCATCATCATCAGCAGCAGCAGCTAAACATGAAGATATGTGCAATTACGGCGACTTGTCTTTGTTTATTTATTCTTTTGCTATTTTTAAAGGTAAGTAAAGTACAAATGAGCGTAAATTGCAAAGTAGAAAAACAAAATAAAAGACTAGAAAAGTAAACCTAAAAAAGTTGAATTTGTTTTATTTCGCCCCGTAATGGGTTATTCACCTGAAAGTTTAGTGAAAAAGTTTGTTCATACCTATATGATCGCTCATTAAATCTAATAGTTATTATTCTGATGACGACAACAGTGTCTGTAGTTTTCTCATGCTACATGAAATCACTCACCATCTTATTAGTAATCGGAGCAAATAACAACTTGGATGAATTAGTTGACATACATATTTTTGCTTACAAACTTTGGTGTATAAGTTTTTTTAAAATAACAAAAACGTTTTCCTGTTTGGTGTAGTCTTATAAATTTTTATAATAATTATAGGTGCAGCTAACTTTTTACCGTAATATGATGATCTGATGACATGCTAAGTATATGTAATTTGTAGCAAATAGAAATAATAGTAATAAAAAAATAATAACTCAACCATGACCATGGTGAAAATGTCATACACATATTATTTATTATTGCGTTGTTTATGTCATAAGGGAAATTAAATAGGTCCCTGCTCTCCTGTCCTGGAGCAGCAGTCTCCACCACAAACTATACAAACAACATAATAATATATTGTGCAAAACAAACAGTGACAACATAAATATTTCTGTTGCTTTCATACTGCCTATTTATTTATGCACAAACAGTTGTTGTTTTTGATGATTGTTGTGACGTCATTTAGTGGAGAAACTTTTAAAATATGTTCAAAACTTATGTGTACAGTCACCACATCTTGTTCCGGCACAACAACATACTTGAGATGTTTATGAGCGCAACATTATTTTGCAATGCAAAAGCACTACTATGTAAATGTGTAACAAGTACAAAAAGTTTGCATTTCTTTCCAAAGCATTGCAAAAGGTTTACAGAAAACTATTTCAACCGAAGAGCCTCAAACGAAAATCCGAAACAAACACATTGTCCAGTATTGTTCCAGAATTATGACGAGGCCCATGGTATTGTAGGTGGTTTTGTTGATTCTAGTTTCCCAAATAAGCAAAGACAGCTTAACTTTCTAGCAATTTTCCTTTGAACTAATTTTTGAAGTTGTTGAGTTGAAACAGTTCCGTGAATGCACGCGTACGAATGTTATATCTTAAAATGATAAACCAGGAAAATTTAATACCTAAATTTCAAAATAATTGGCGTTTTCCAAAGTTTTTCTCCTTTCATATTATTACCATTCCAATCAATTATTACTTGGATTTTGACTAGTTGACAAATTCGAGTGATGCAACTAGAATTTTAATGATGCTTCTGCAATCTGGATATGTGCAACTTGTCAAAAGGTAAATAAAAGTAAAGGAAAAAGTCTGTATCGTCCTTTAAATTTTCCACTTTTATCATCAACTAGCAATGATCAAAGTATCAAAATGTTTTAAATGAATAATTTAATTAATTATAGGTAGTCGTTTAGTCTTTGGTTCGCTGCCTTGATCTGAAATAACGTTGTTTTAGTGTGTAAAAATAGACCTATCTGAAGAAAACATTTATTACACTACAGTTTTCTTTATTTCATTTATGTCCTCCTCTTGCTATGTACATATTTCCCCCCCATCTTAACATCTATATTTTCGTGCTAGTCGCTCAACTGTCAATCCCTTTATTTAACTTGATTGATTTGGAAAGTTACCATGTAGTAATTAAGTTACTCCTTGTTAATTCATGCACAAAAAAACCTAACAGCACCATACTTAAGGAACTATACCAACTGTTTTATAAATTCTGTGCATTTACTACTGCGAGTGGATGTTTGCTGTTGATGTATATTTGACAACAAAAAAAGTCTTCTTGAAAATTGAGAGAAATTAAAGGGATGATTTTTAACATCATTATGAAAACATTGGAAATTGTCCTCGCTCTTGTTTTCAACATTTGACGTTATTGTATTTTTCCAATGGATATACACATACCTAAGCCACGTGTTTGCTTTCTTTTTTTCCGTTGCATTACGTTGTACCAAATTCTGTTTGTTGAGAGCTGAGCAAGTAAAGTACATATTTGATGTCATCGGGTTTTCCCTTTTTTCCCGTATGCATGCTTGGATGCGCGAATTGTTCAAGGGAGACAATAGTGATTTTTGTGTTTTTTTCTCTTTTCTTTTCACCGCTGTCACTGTAGCCTTGTGATATGTTGTACATGCCATTCATTATAACATTATGAAATGTCACTATGCTCAGTGAAAGCTAGCAAATGCGTGCTTATTATTAGATACTTCCTCTTGCCCTTTAGAGGAAGAAAGTGCTCTTTCAGCTTTCTCTTTTTTACAAGAGCGCAACGACAAGTTTCTTTTTTGTTATATGTGTTATTATATCAAAATATAGTCGATGAACCGGAACTATAACTCTAAACTAAGAGTGATAGGCGGATGGAGAATCACTTTTCTTCTGCTTTGCTTGACATATGCTTTTTTGTATTGTTTTATGGAAAAAAAGAAGAACGCGGTAGGTACTTACTTTTAGCTGCAGTCATGTATGCATTGTAGCAGTAACTGCTCAAGTGGAGCATTTGAGGTTAAATTAGTTTTCTCATAATTTTTTTCCGCTGCTAGAAACATGAGAGGAAAGTCTGAAAACTCCATTCATTCATTCAGTCAGTCTTTCATCATCCACTTGTATACACTCACCAGAAACAAATCAACTTTCCTATCTTTACTCCACACAAGACAGCCAGCCACAAACTCTCGTGTACTTATCTATTAACTTAATAAAGTAGTGACGGCGACAGAGGGAAAAAATATTACGCAAAAGTTTTTGGTTTGTACTGAGGGCCTCCTTCTTCTCCTTCCTGATACTTGTGACGATGTGAGGAGAAAGTGACAGTAGTAGTAAGAAGAGAAAACAGTATTTTGGTTCATATGAAATGATAATAGCAACAACACAAAGGTGTTCCTCTTCCTGATGCTACTTACATCTAGTTTTGTATTTGCTTCACTAAGTTTTCAATCTCTGCTTCCCTCTAACATGGTGGATAACGCAGAAAAAAGTTTGAGAAGGAAAGCATGTACGCAAGAGGAGAAGTTGTAAGAGAAAACGATATTTAATATTAGTTTTTCAAGATATTTTTTAATATTGTAAAAATGCGCAAGTAAACTAAGCACGCATACAAAAAATACACATTGTTTGGTTTTTATAAGGCATGTAACCCGAGTGGGAGAAATAATAATAAAATAAATGCAAAGCTTGATATGAAAATCGCTTTAAAGTTTCACTACTTCCGTCTCCTACTCTGTTCCTGTATTATTATTATTATTATTACTTGAAAACGTAAGGCGGCTTTTATCTGGTGAATGTACGTACATTCATACCTACTTAAATTTTTCATCATTTAATCAGCCTTCTAAGAAGCGTACATTTTAAATAAAATATTATGTGCAAGTACAGCCTATTTTCTGTTTAAAATTACAAGTATTTGATTCCTCAACCATGCTTTTCTGAAGAGACGCCAGAATACTTGAGAGTTTTTAATACTTTTAATGTACCATTACCCAATTTAATGTGTGCTATCCGTTCAGTCAGTGTACATTTAATCCTTTCTTTCTATATCACAACAGAGTCTGCTGTGTTGTAACATGAAACGAGCAAAAAGTAGTTTCACTTAAATTATTTTTCAATGAATTCAGCAGAATTTCGTTTTATAAACGTCATTGTCATTTCTTCAACAAGGCAGTTTGGTCATTGCACTCACTTGAGTAACATTATAAATTATATGTACTTTCTGCAAAAACATTAATGTTTTTTTTGAACGTCATTTCGATACTGAGTAAAGTAAACGTACTAAATGATGGTAGCAGTAAGTAACATCAAGAGTGTCTTTTGTTATAATAATCCTTTCTCTCGAATTCATTCATTCGGAAATAATAATTAATTTTCATCATGACGTAGCCCGACAAATAGAAGCTTGTACACCTACCTCATCCGTATTTTTTATTATTATGTGTAAGTACATACTTCATAAAATTTCCATCTTTAGTTGACTTTCTTCTTCTCTCATCATGCGAAAAGATAGGGTGAACGATGAGCCGTGTGGCGGCAGTAAGTAAGTACTATTTGGTTGCGGTAGCGGTGATAAAAAGCAAATAAGTCATTGAAAAGGATCACACACTACCACTTCAGCATACAATACTGAAACAAGGCTTTCACTGGCTTGTTTGCTGGCATCATCATCATAATATTTGCTACAAATAATGCCACTTCTGTACACACATCGTCCTAGAGCTTTGAAACAATGCTGTTTACTACACACCTCTCGTCCTTCTGCTCTTCATTACTCTAATAACGAAATGGAAAGTACCTGACAGTAAAACATACTTGTACAAGTATGGCATATGGGTGCTTAACAACAACAATGTTATTATTACTATTATTATTATTTTATATAGGATCAACTATGTTGCTGGTGAATTGAGTCATCTCATCTTACACTCTCTTTTCTGATCCGTTCGTTCCACATCATTTAGGTACTCACATGCAGTTTACTTATTCATGCATGTTATTTACTTGAAATGAAATGCGCGTAGTTTTCCCAGCCTCCTTGCTCTCCACGCAACAGTTCAATCCCGAGATCTCATCATCCATGCATGCAGGAAAGAATTAGGAGAGAGAGAGAGAGAGAAGGAGAAAGCTCTATTTCAAGTAATAATATGTTTATCAAGTAGTACATACGCCAGGACAGAAAAGCTGGTGGTACAAGGGATAAGGGATTTCAGTAAACTTTGTACTATCTCTTGTTTTGTTGTTCTTTGACTCTTTCTCTTTTCCATTATTGAAGCTCCGAAATATTCACATAGTTATGGCAGTGGTAGTACAGCATATGAGACAGTTTCTTGATGAATTTAATGCACACAAGAGGATTTGTGTACACTTAAAAGAACTTGCCCACACTTCCTTTGACTTTTGCTTGGGAAGATTGTAGTAGCATGCATTAATTATCCATCACTGTTATTATTTAGTAACTATCCTCCTGTATTTAATGCATACATTTTATTGAAATGGAAACAGGGATAAAGCATCCTCATCATCATCATCGCCATTAGTTAGTTATTCACTCGTCAGTGAGCTTAGCTTGTTGGAAATATTATGTAGTCGAAGGAAATAATAAATAGCTGGTTTATTATGATGATGTGTGTATATTATACAGTATTCTGGCAGCTGAGAGGGGGGGAAAAGGAACGGAAGTTGATGAAATGTGGTGGGTTAGATATAATTATTAATATTCATTAATATTTATTATTGACTTACGTAGTTAGACATACCTAATAGTGCTAGTACTGTTGATGATGATATGGGCATAATAATAATAATAATCGCACTTTGCTTTACATTTTATGTCTCTATCTGTCTGTCTACACAGTTAACGGATGTTTGGAGGATGAAATGTGGTGAGTGAGTAGACACACAAGTCAAAAAGCGAAAGGACAGCAGGCAGAGAGTAAAGGACGTAGAGTAATAAGAGAAGGAAGAAAGAAAGAAATGGAGAGTGGAGGCACATGGGATTGAAACGAGTAATTTATTGGATAAAATCTGCAAATCCTTTACAGAATTGTAAACAGTCAGCAGATGTGTCTCTTACAGTCGACCTCTAAGCCAACCACACAGTTTTACACATACTGCTCACAACAGCTCCCATGTCTTTTCTGCTCTAGTCCTCTCGCTCCCTCTCTCTAACTTTCTATTCCTCTGTATCGCAAAACGAGAATAGATAACCATAGAATTATATATCATGTTTTTAGGGAGACCAAAATCCGAAATATTGGTAAACTAATCGTAAGAGTGACAGTGGTGAGTGCAAAACTCCCAGTTTCCCACAGCGAGTTATGCGGAGAACAGGTAGTAGGCTAGGCAAGTAGTAAAAAATGAAGGGGTAAAGCAAGTCGACTGACTGAGTGGTGAGCAAATGAGTGACAATTTCTGCAGCCAACAGCGACAACGACAAGTAGGAACAGGGGAAAGGACGGATTGTATCAATATAACAATATTAATAATGGATGGTGTGTGTGTGTGTATGTGTGGTCTGCTTCAAACAGGAAGTGAAACTGCACTCGAAAAAAATAAGTAGCAGTCAGGCAGCAGCGCAGCAGACCACTCACATACTGGCAGGAGATAAGCTATTTTATGGAAATAGTAAAGAGACTTAAGTAAGCATAGAACATGGTTTATCTTTACATGTTATCATTTCACGTGGCATGCTTAGGTACGTAAAAAGTAAGAGAGGCGACGACAAGTCGAAAGACATTTGATCAGATAAAAAATACTTACTACCTACTTGCTACTGTATCTTTTTGACGAGGACAATACACATATAACTATGTTTAACATAATAATAGCAAGGGGATACCCATAATTGGATACATCAGATTCGATGAAAGGCTAGTGGGTACACAAAAAAGGGAATACGTGTTTTAGTATCGGATTTAAAGGTTCATGGTTGACTTGTTTCGGTTTCAAGTGGGTGCTCTGCTGCTATGTACACCACCGCATATATAACTTTAAAATATGGATGGAGAAATGGCTGGAGAAGTACTTGCATTGTAAAAATATGTAAGAGAAAGTAGCATAGTCTAACAACAGCAAACTTAAAGAAGGAAAAAAATAAGCTAGTGACAGTAGTGTCATTGTACAGAAATAAATTTTCCAAGCAGAAGGTTGGGGGATAAAACCTGTCGACGTCCCTCATGTAACCAGAAGAACTTGAACTTAAAATCAATCTACGCCATACTACTTTTATATAAGAATACTTGGATTGAATTCAGTTTCGTTTCATGTACTCACTACTAACCCATTACATAATATATATACATGTATGTATGTAGTACGAAACTACTTTTGAAAAGTTGGTAAAAATTAATATAACGTAACACAACAACAGAATATTATATAGAATTGAATGCACAATGCAAGGCTGAACGTATAAAAATATAAAAAAGGGCTGCTGCATACGTACTCTTTTGCTTTGTTGTATGTGACGACGACATTCAGCAAAGGCATTCTTCATTCAAAAACACGTGAAATTGTCGTAGAATATAAAAAGTGTAGAATGCGAGATTCGATCTAGTTTTATATTTTACAAGAAACAAGTTTTATTTTTTTTATATTTCATGGGAAAACAAATTTTTTTAGTTGGGGATTTTGCGTCATAGTATTGGAATGACAGTATCACTTCAAATGGCAGAAAGAGTGAGTGTTCCTCTCCAGAGTTTGCTTTCTACTTTTACCAACTTTCATGTACTGTTATTGGAGATAGTTTTAGAAACTTGTCTTTTTTAACAAGGGGAAAAAGAGAAAAGCTGGTTTAATTTGAGAAAAAGTCGAAAAGTTGAATGAAGAAGCGAGAACATGCGTGAGTTGTTGGCTTACATAAATATTTTAAATTAGTCTGTAATATAGCACGTACAAAATGCACGTACATTTCAAACAGCAAAAATAAATATGAGCCAACTATTACTATTGCTACTACTACTACTGGAGAGTGGATATGTACTCTGCATTTTTTTATATATTCTTCCCGTGTAAAAAAGTGGTCCTGAAAAGATGTTGACTTGGAGAGAATATGGTAGGTAGGGTTGTATGATGAGATGGCTCATTCCCCAGTCAATTCACTGTGGTATTTTAAGTCTTTAAAAATGTTTTCCTAATGTACTCCTCCCTTATCTTCATGATACCCATATGTACAATGTTCATCATTATCATCTTCTCTTGATAATCATAGAGAGGAGGAGAGGAAGAGAGGCATATCGCATGGCAAACACATAACTTCCACCCAACAACCCTGTCATACATATATACCATAATCATCATTACCAGTACATCACACAGCGCATAATAATATGCTTAATAGATAAGTAGTAACTTTTTACTACTGTTTTACTTCTCTGGTTTTGGCGTCATTTTCTGGGACTCAGCTGCTTCGTTAAAAAGAGAAATGACATGAAACATGGACAAAGATAATTGTAACAGCAGAAGCAGCAGTATACATAGCAGCAGTACGCCAGCAAACAACATGAAAATGGGAACAATTTTGTTTAAAGAAAATGAAGTGCTTCTTCTCTATTCCCTCTTCACTTCTTTCTTCGTCTCCTCTTGCAAAAAAATCATTATTATCATCAAGTTACTACATCTTTCTTTAGCTCCTTCTAAAATTACATGCCCATTCACCATCTTTTTTTTCTCTCTCTCTCTCTGTCTCACTCCCTCTCCTTTCATAAACTTGTTGTAAAGATGAAGAAAAGAGAGCAGCCATTTATTCAGCAACGAGATAGACAGGGGCCGAACCAGACCTAGAAAACTTGAGAGAACTAGAACCAAAGCCACCACCATGAACCAGAGCTCATTCTTCTCCGTATTCTTTCTATTCAGCCATTTCTGCATGAATCAGAACCATCATCTTCACTCATTCAAAATCCCTGCTCATCATGAATGTCAAAAAAAAGATAATGATATGCTACTGCCAAGAATACTAAGACAACATCATAAGTAAAATGTTTCATTTTATTATTGCCATGCTATTATTGTGCTCGTCATGTTGCTGCAATGCTGCTGAATAAAAAAAATTTCATTTTTGGAGGGTGGGAAATATATGTATGCAATGTAATTACATATTATAGGGAAATTGTGAAAGAGAGGAAGAGAGAGAGAGAGAGAACGAAAGAGCAATTAAAATGCTTTTGTTCGATCTGTAATAGAACATCACATCAGAGTAACATTACCTACCTATATGTATGTGTGTGTGTACACAAAATATAAATTGTGTGTTGGATTTGCATGGAGGTGGAGGAGTCAGTGAAAACAAGACAAGTATGTCGTCGTGGTGCATTATATTTATGAAAGTAGAAAATACTAACTTTCTATTTACATGATGAAACGAACTTTCAGTTTCAAGTGTCTTTTTCGTTGCACAACAACTGGACTAGAATTGGGCTGCTTGTATTGCTGTTATATTATTACAGCAGCTACTACTAAATACTACAACGACAGACTATTATGAACCATGACGAAGAGATGATGATGATGATTACGATGATGCGATGGCAATAATAATAATAATCATTCACATAGAAAGTTGGATAGAACAAGCTGCAAACACGGTTTTTCACAAGAGACAAGTACAATGTTGTTGGTGTGGTGTGTGAGTTGAATAGGCTTAAAAGCTTACTTCCACTGCTATTGCTAACTGACTAACTGTTTTGTGTGTGTGTGTGTTCGAGTAAGCAAGGGAATGAATACAAATGAGAAATAAAATGTCGCCGTTGTAAAGGACGGTTACTTGTTTCTGTTGTGCGTTTCGCCTTGTGTGTCCTGTTCTGTCTTCTTTCTGTCTCAAGAGTATTTACAAAAGTGAAGTTGAAAATGAGCGAAAATTTTACTTTATTATTGCATGTAGTTTGGTTTTTCCTTTTTCTTCTGTTAGCAAAACATGAAATAATAATGTTAGCTGATAGGTGATATACTTTGCTTTGCTCTACTGTACGAATGGTAGTGGAAATAGTAGTGGTAAATAAAATGGAAAATGTTGAAATCAGTAAAGTGGACCATTCTGGCTGAACATCCAAGCGCGTCATGCTAGTTTGCAGAGGTAGAGTGCATCCTTGAAGTTATACTTAACTTTTTAGAAACGAACGTGTGTACTCATTTATTCATTCATTCAAACATTCAATCGGCCATGTAAATATTTACTTGGCCAAAAACTATCATGCATGCTTATTCTAAACAGCAAAGTACATTTTCATCTTCATTTATCACCATTTAGTTCCACCATCATCAGTACGCTTATCTACATAATATTCCCACATTCAACTGCAAAATCAATTGCCAGCAGCTAAAATACATACACACACAGTTGGACAATGTTTTCTACTGTGTAGTTGTTTGAAATTGCTGGAAACTTGTTGATAAAAAAATATTGTATACATACGTAGGTATGAGTGCAATTCCTGCCCTTGGCTTAACCAACGAACCAACATGCTACCGAAATTTAAGCCCAGTCACAATATGTGACTAGGAGAGTGCTGGCAGTCGAACATAAAAGAAAATTCTTAAAAGTTTGCTTTCAACTTCGTATGTAATAAACCGTATAATTGTATTACAACGAGTTACGACAAACTCTACAGAAGAAATGGTGCTCAGAGAAGCAATGATAACAGTTTGCTTTCTTTTTCAATCTACATTGCTTTATTGATGACAGCGCGCTTCACAATACACGAGCACAAGCCAGTCGCCCAATTTTACTACTCTTTCTCAATGATTTCACTTTCATCTTTAAGTAGTTTATGTATAATATACAAAGTAAAATAAGAGAAATTAATACGTATTTTTGCCAAAAGGGGTTGGTTCGCTGGCTATTCTTCCATGCTAGACTACGAGACAAGAGATAACAAGTCGTTTTCAATGTCAAGAGATTGAGGCAGAGCCGCCGCCGTCACTGTGTGAATATTATGAACGTTTCTTATGACATCCCTCTTATCATCGCCATCATCATCATCATCATTTTCTTCATGAAATTGACACTGAACCTTCATTCTACTGACTGATTATCATTATTCTGCATCCCCAGTGCTGTCACAGCGATATAACGAGTGGCGTTTGCTGACTACAGCTAGAGAGACAGGTTTTGAAGGATAATGACATCATCATGATCATTTTCATGAAACACGACCCTATTCCAGGTTATTATTGCAGTTTATCCCTAAATAGGGAAAGCGCTACACAGTGTAAAGTACCATGCCAGTATAGTCCGTGTTTAAAGCGACGAATGCGTAAATAGGTATATTCATATTATCCAGTAATATGCTGTTATTATTATTATTATTAATAATAATAACAATGATGGTAATTACAGCAGCATAAAAGTTCATGGCTTCACACTGTTTTTTGTGGACTATCTTGGTTGCCTCCTTACTTGTAATACTGATAATGCCCTCAAGTCATTCCCTGTCTACTATGTTGCTTATTATTATCATGTTGTTCTGCTTCAAAGGATGGTTATCTCGGTAGGACGATTAAAAGAGACTTAAGACTATACATACTTGGCTCTTTACTCTTTTCGTTTGATTTGATCCATGGAGGTAAGTAGACTGATGATAATATTTGCCCATACACGTTATTCTACTCTTCTGTGATGCATTATTATCATTATCATCATCTTGCTGCTTCAGTAAACAGATAAAGTTTTGATAAAGATGATGTTAATGATAATGACGGTGATTGCAGTAGTCGTAGAAAAAGAAAATTTATCCAAGTTTTACTTCCGTCTGGCTTCTTGTTTGTTTGCGTTGCAGATTGCTCGTATGCAGCGTAATCTTGAGTGCCAAATGGAATCAAAAGTTGGAACTTGGAAAAGATATGTCGTTGTGGAAAGGAAAAAGCTTAGCCAAGGCAAACTTGCAAGTTTAATTAAAATTAGGGTGACATAAAAAAGTAGTAATGCGATAGGTGATACAAGTTTTTTTATCAACTTGGAATTTTTTGCTGACGTAGAGCGTAAGGAAAAAAACGTATTATAATTGGCAATTACTTATAGTGTCTAACCAACTCAGAGTTTAACTTCCTAGCGAGTTGCCCCCCTTTTTCTGTATACTAGGTCGGGATATCCACTCTAGTACACAAAGTCAATAATAGTTTACAAGAAACTCAATATGTGTACTTTGACAATTCATAAGTCTCCATAAAAAACTTTTTAATAAATGATTATACAATTAGCACAAACCACAGTAGTAAATCTTTTTTTAAACCCACCCATGCTCCTTTATCAAATTATAGTGAAAAAAATGCTACTGTGAAAGCTTGCAATAACAACCTAGTGCTGTGCTAATCATTTCAATCTAGAGTTCAGTTGTGAACAGATTCTTCAGAGAACCTTAAAGTTCTCATAACTTATCTTGCCAAAAGATCATAGAGATAATATCATGCATCTAAAACACTTTCCAATATGTTTTTGCAACAATTTTTCATTCACGTTATCCGAAACAAGGTCTCTCCATCTCTTATACTCTCTTCTATTTTTAGCTTACCCCAGATGATAATATTTAAGAGGGTCATCTGGTTCTCAACATCTTTCTTCAAAGTCAATTGTTTTGTTTGCATGCTATTATTCCAATGATGAAAATCTGGAATGATGATGCACTCCACAAGGATATATCCTTCTTGTAGTAATAGCATGGCGTCGTGGCATATTGCCTTACTACATTATATGCTCCTTTATCTTCTATTGTTATTCAAATTTCTTTTCTGTTGTGTAGCATAACAAAAGGCTTATCTCACCTTCTTTACCAGCAGCAGACAAACAAGTAAGTGCTGTTGACTTTTTTTCCATTCTCTCTCTGGTGGTGTAAGCAAAATACGTGCTAGAAGTTGTACTAGTACGCAGAACACGAACCAATTTGGAAATTGAATTTTTAAAGGAATAAACAGCAGCAACTCTCAGAAAACGGACGCCACGCCGTATTTTTTTACGTGTTCTTCTTCTGCTTCGACAACAACAACAACAACAACAACTACAACGGCAAAAACGTGAACAGAAGTCGGTTGGGTGAGTACTGACTTTGTTTTTTACTTTGATTTTTTATGCATCACAATGTTAGTCTGCTAGTCTATGATAGTAGTTGTGTTGTGTTCATGTAGTAGTACCAGCAAGAGATTTACATGTTTCATTCAATAAGCATGGGAAAGTGAATTGTTTATCTTGTTCTGCTTCTGCTTGTTTTTCTTGTGCAAGGACTTTTTTAATTACCAGCAAGAGATTTACATGTTTCATTCAATAAGCATGGGAAAGTGAATTGTTTATCTTGTTCTGCTTCTGCTTGTTTTTCTTGTGCAAGGACTTTTTTTAAAGAAAGAATGACACAAAATCTAGTACAGACGCAAAAGCATAACAAAACTCGATTTCTTATCGTCGGGGATTTCTTTAGTAGCAGGTTACGAAGAAGAAAAAGTCAATCCGTTTTTTTTCTTCTTCTTTTACTCTTCCCTCCTCTTCTCCTCTGCTTGGATAAGGATAAGATCAAAAATGGGTTTTACAAAAGATAAGACAGCATTATTGTTGATGCCGCTGCTGGTGATGGGATTGTGAAAAAAAACGAACTAGTGCGACAAGCAAACACAAGGGCGGAAAACTGTTTGTTGTTGTGCGACAGTTGTTGTTTGCTACTAAAATATTGACCGAATCAAGTACATTGTACATACCGAACAAAGAAAGGGGTTATATAATAATAATAATAGTAATAGTAATAATGTATCTACTTATAATGGGTATGGTGTAATAACATTATTTATACCTAAACATGCACTTTTCTTACCCTCTTTTTGCGGGACTTTGGCATCAAAAAAATGTACACAAGAGAATGTCTGCTTTACTTACTTTGTATCGTTGGTATTTGCTCTGTCCATTAATCTGATTATATTGTTTGATGCATCTCTTGATGTTGATACGATCACGCCACTTGTCAATTTTTATTTAGCTTTTTCAGAAGAAGAAAGTTGGTTGGCTGACCGAGTTCTTTTTTGTGTAGTCTTCACAATGATTTGCAATGTTTACTTTTCACCGATAGCATTTATTTATATAATATAAGATGATTATGGTAAGTATCGATAGTACAAGTACATTATAGTTTATGATTGTGCTTACTACTAGTAGTGTTGTTTGATGGCTAAAGTATTTTGTATGATAAAAGGTTTCTTTCTTATTCACTGTAAACTTTTTGATGTGGTGTTTTGTAAACAGTAAGTTTTTTGTAACCAGAGAACAAGTTAATCGGATAAAAAAAATGTTTGACGTTGATGCTGCTGATGAAGGTAGCGGTGGCTAGTATTGTGAAAAGATGACAGGTTGAGCTGATTTCTTACTGTCAGCACAAGTCATTGATGCGCCCTGTTTGTTATAGTTATACACAGTTTTTTTACGTAACAAGCTGTTGTTGTTAGTGTTGAAGAGATGAAATTTTTGACAGAAAAAGGAACAGATGAGAAAAAAGGAGTAAATGCTAACGAGATTTACAAGAAAGGACAAAAAACCACGGGTCAACTTGATGTATTTTTAAGGAAGGTTGGTAAAGATATGGAAATGGAGAGAATGAAGAAGCAGATTTTCAAAATAGTAAATGAAAGGTGACACAGTGGGAGATGATAAAGGAAGGGTAACACACCTGACAGGGTGACCAGAGAAGAAGAAAAAGGAGGAATGTAAGAAACGGGAAGCAAAGTTTTCAGTTTTTTTAGTACAGTACAGCGTTGTTGGCGATTCACAAAGAGAAAATGTTAGTTTTTTGGCTCACAGCAGCATCAGCAGCACTATTACTACACCCTTTCGTAGTGAACAGGGAGAGATGCGGTTTAAGTGAATGGGAGTAAACAAACACAGCGTGAAGAAAAACGCGTTTTTGGCTTGTGTGCATCTATTTACGTCTTTCTAGGAAGTATGGAAAAAAGTTTGTATTTTACGGGGAAAATTACACTCAGCCAAAATAATCACTGAAGAGAAAGAAAGGGAAAGAGAGAGCTTATAGAGATGATGGAGATGATGAAGACATTAGAAAACTCTTTCTGGTTTTCCCACTGCTCCTTCGCCATCAGAAATGAAAATAAAATGAACAAGGTTTTTCTTAAAAAATGTTTAACAAAGTCAAAGGATAGTATAGTAGTGATGAAGGTGGTGGTCAGGAACCACTGCCGTCTTGTCACAAACTGAAGTTAAGAAAGTTGCCGTCTCCACAAGTCGTTTTCTCAACTTTCCCGTATGCGCTGGGAAAAGAAAAGACAAGTTGAAGAGAACATGGTCGAGAAGAAAAGCAGAAATAGAGAGAAATAGAGAGAAATAGAGAGTAAGTTAGTAGTCGGTTGGAAGGATAAACTGAGAATGGTTTTCTACAAGAGAGAGAGAGCAGAAAGTTGTTGTAGAGCAGCTTTGCTTTGCTTACACAACTCAACTGACGTGAAGGAACTGATGAAATGTTGCCAGTATCCCGTCTACCAGCTACTTTTATACGTATTTCACCACCGACCCAGTACTGCAGGCAGCAGAGCAGCAGCAGTTGCTGCTGCTGCTACTTTGGTGTTTGTAGAGGCAGCACCGCTTTTTGCATCAAGTAAACTCGCTGCTTTACTCCTCTCAACTTTCTCTTCCATAATAACTCAACAGCCGATAACATTCCACTTTCCCTTCTCCATTTTCCCCCTAGTTTTTCTTCCTCTTCGTTACCTTACACCGCGCTTGAAAAACTGCACATATAACAAACCAAAACACTTGACTACTCTCTTTCTCGGTGTAACTGAAATGATAATAATATTTATGATGTGATGCAGGTATGCATTTATATGCATTAACTTATGCCGTAAATTCAAGGAAAGTTGAACAAGCTTGCAAAAAAAGACAAGTCTTGGTGAAGAGAAGTGAAACAAAACACAACGGGTTTTAAATTATAGTTTGCATTTTTTTCCGCATTTTGATCTTTCTCCAAATTCAATACTTGCGGAAGCAATGAGAAATCCTTAGAAAAACGACATAATATGTAAATCTCATAATCCCCATAAACTACAAGTTACAGCTTGTTATTCTTTTCTCCGACATTCTCAAAATTTCACTTTCTCTAATCTGGCCTCCTTTCAAGTAATTCGAAAGATATAAAGTACACCAGAAATAAGAAGTCAAGTTGAAAAAAAACTCTCTAAATATTTAATATGATCACACAAGGACTTTTCATGAGTGAACAGAAATGCTTGCTTACCCATTGAATTCATATATTGTACGTTTGCTTAAACGAAATGTTTTATTTGCTTCCCTTATATCTTCGAATTTGTTATCGTATTTACATTTCCTTCTTTACACTGGTCAAATAAATAGCGTAAATACACACAACATATGACACCATCAGCTTGTGCAGTTTCTATTGCCGTAAACATTTGGGTTATCGTACGTCTTCGTTCTTGCGACCTTGACTTTTGTTGCCATTTCATTACTATGTATTTATATTTGAGTATGAATTTTCATCCATTTTCTCCTCTTTTGAAGAACCGAGCACACAGACGATACTGAATTAGGTACATCCATTTCAAGGATTTAAGTTTCATTAATTTGCTAAAACTTTCAAATACATGCACGGTCTTGAGTCTTGCTGCGTTGCACAATTTGTCCAAAACATTTTAATAGTTTCCACTGCCGTGATATTTTAGTTATTTATTGCTTCTTAAATCATAACAAGATTATTAGAAACTTTCCATGAAATCTAGTAAAAAATATAACATTTTTAAAGACCATAAAATATCAGATGTGCGAAATTACTAAGATCCGATTTACCATCCGAGTTTCCATCTTAATCTTGTTTTAGACTTTTTAAAGTCTTCAATAAATAATTAAAATTGTCCAGTAATATTCCCGTGTACTATGATATAGTCAGTATAAAAGAATGAAGATTTCAATTTAGACAGCTTTTCAGAAATCATTTAATACGTTCAATCTCTGTCTTCGAATTCTTTTTTCCAGTATATACGCATATCCCCAGCATGCACATGCGATAGTACAAAATTTCTATAATCGCAATTGACCAAACCATTAATCATGTTTACTCAACCTAAATGGAGAAAGCTCCAGTATTTTGTGTGATTTACAAATTTTGAGTAAAATTTAATGAAGCGTTAAGGAGCGGCTCTAGAACAGATAAACAGAGAACAAGCATTTTTCCGCACCACCACATCAACTCTGTTCTCTGTTTCTATGATGCACCAAGGCTCATAATGAATAGGTAAATGGGGTGATTAGGGTGTCCTTGTTCCATCCTAGGTACTTATTATCTATGTACTTTCATTTCAATGTTCAACCTCTCTCCATTTCTATATTTTTCCTAGTAATACTTGTAACTCACAATAAATGTATACCGTATACCGTATTTTTTATGTTTATGTTTTATGTTTAAATTAGCATTATAGAAACGATGAAAAATGTTGTGGAAGAAGCAATTCAAATGTTTATCTGCATATGTAAGTGCGTCCGAGTTCTCCCGTCTAATTATTATAGTCACTTTAGCTCACAATTTGCGAAAATACACTGCTGAGTTCTGGTAACATTTTCTACTGAATTTGAGCACAATTGTTTAACGGTAAGCCTCACAAACTGTTACAGTTGCCATTTTAAAAATCAACGTAAACTTGCGACACGCTATATATAGTCAATTTTACGCCAATAACAATATTTTGAAAACAATTTTTGATGATTTTTAATGGTCTCTGAAAGAAATATTTTACTTTTGTAAATATTTATTTAAAATGTAAAAGCCACCTACCAAACCACATTGCTGTATACGCGTACAATATTTATTATTATTGAAGTATTTATTTAACTTTCAATGCGATTGTAATATTAATTAAACACACTCACATATTAGTAATTAGTTTATATCCTTTATGTATGATAGATCAATAGTTTTAAACTTATTTTATTTGTATGCTTACGAGAAGCACTTCATTTCTTTTCAGCTCTATTTTGTCTTTCCAAGTATTCTGCTAAATAATAGTTTGTGAAATGGCAAATCCACGAATCCACTCAATTTTCTCCAAAACACTTTCACTGGAAACCTTTTTTTGTTTCTTTGCAAGGTTTCTCATATGAAACTATGTATGTACATATTCCTTTAAATTCGTTTGTGTAATTGCTATCTGCGAAACCTTTTCGTTCGCTTAGTTATCCCCAAAAGTAGTTCATCTAATTCTCCGACCCTTTTCAAATAAGTAGAGTTTTCAGTACTACAGTTTCTAAATATAGGCCTGACCTTTGTAGAAGAAGAGTAACATAATGAAATGTATAATTGTGAACTTTGAACTAGTATTCAATTTAAGCCAACGCAACGACGAATGAGATGAAACACACTACAAAGTCGATGAAATGGTGGCATGTCATGTAGGTTGATAGTTGAACTCGAACGTAAATACAATAAATGGTGACATTTAACAATACAACGTTATTTACAAACTTGAAAATATGACATGGCAAGTGAGCACGACTGTCGACAAAATAGTAAAAATGACATTACAAAAATTAGACACGCGTCAAACACGTAAATTTGATAAGTATTTTTGTGCGCATTTCTCTTTTCGTTTTTAGCACTTCAACTGACTGTTTGTTTGAAGAAAAAAGTACTAGATCAACTGTACATCGAACATGTGCGTAGTACATGTTAAATTTGTTTGTGTTCTACCTAGAGCATACAATTTTTCATTAATATTTCGTAATACGTGTTTACATCACATGAAATCACAAAAAATAAAAATAATAACCCTGTGTACGAAGCTAGTACTATCCTTAAAAACTGCGCCTTTGAAGTTAAACCCCATTTCATTATGTTTTCAAAAGAATTTTTGATGGTAAAAAATCATCATATCACTTCATAATTCATCGATTTTTGGAATGCTTTTGTAATCCTAAATAGCATCTTTTTTAATATTCATGAGTTTATTCATTTCAAAAAAGAATAATGAGCGTAGGGTTGGGTAGCAGAAAATTTAAACAGATTTTCTTTTAAATATCGGAAAAGCCTTGTGTCGAGGATGAGTAAAATACATCAAATGGGTTAAGTATCAGGTTTTACTGTAAATAATTTAAATAAATTTAATTTCGCGTTGTCGCGTTTTCCTTAAAGACCACCATACATTGTTATATATCTGCTTTGTCAAAAAGTCATAATAGAAGTAGGGCTTATTCCAAGAAAATATTTTATATCGGGTTTCAATGTTTTCATCCTCACAATATTGAAGAAGATCTTGTTTTAGGTTTCAACAAAAGAAATTTAAATTAGCAATTTAATATTAGCATGCTTTTTATTAAAATTCAAGTATTATTTTGTGGCGAGCTTTACTAATGCATATTGAAATTCTGCCTTGTGTGTTTGTAAACAAGAAAATTAAATTATTTATATTATTGAGGTTTATTACATTAAATTTGAATTCAGAAAGTGAAAGTATACTTGTAACTTGTGAGGAAATTTTGTTACACAGAAATTTAATTGAAAATATAAAATCTGCTTACAAAATTTTCCTGTTTTTAAGCTGTAACTACACTTAAGTAATTTATTGACTTGAGAATTTTAAGTTTTAAAATTACACAGTAAGGTTAAATTCATTAAACATCAAACATTTAATTATTACTTTGGAAAAGCAGCAAAACAAAATTTAGAGTTGACAATGCCTAACTACATGCATAATTGATAAATACATTATCGTATTTTCCAAGACCGATAAACTTTCTGTAATAATGAGAACAACTTTGTTTCCTTTTTTGCTTTTCTCTTTGAATCAAAAACAATTTATCTTTTTAAATTTAACTATACACACGAATATAAGTCCAAGGCAGAATAAATTAAAATAACATTCCGCCGTCGTTCTCACCCTTAGAAATTAGCTTTGAACAATACAGCGCGTTTAGACCGAAAATAAATAAATTCCAAAAGTTGTTTTAGTACATTGATAAAGATTGAAGAGAAAATCCTTTATGGTTTTACACTGTTAGTTTGTCAAGCCGGTGTCCATATGCGTGATAAATCGAGAACCGCACAATGTTTGTAAGCTCTGTTTGCGGCAATCGATATAACTATATAGGACGATATAGTTCGTTATTCAATTATATCTGCTATTGAAAGTTCGTTACAACTGTTACCAAATTTTTAAAGATAAAACAAATGGCGTGTGATAATTACTGATCGTTATGGTGACGATAAGCCAATGTTTAAGCTAACGTCTAATAAGAAGATATATTGATCATTGTTCTGCTACGTTCCTCTGTTAACAAAGGTGGTTTGTGTACAGAGTTACATTCGCACGCTGCAGCCATACAGGCTCTAGTTTATTATAACTGAAATATGAATTATTTCCATTGATTTAAACTTAACAAATTCAAAGCATTTAAAACAATCACTGAATCCATCTGTAGAAAGTTACCCAAGTACAAAAACTAATCCTGTCACCGATAAAACCGGCAATCCTCCTTTTTAAATTAGACTCCATGGTAGTGCATTTTGTCACTGTTTGGGTGCAGATTCATCAGTCACACATACCTACAATGCAATGTTAGCTTCAATTTTAGCGCAAAAAATATGTGGCGTTACACACTTTTTTTTAAAAAAAGTTATTTTATGCATTATAATCAATCAAAATTGTGGAAAGTAGCTTTATAAAAGTTGTTATTGAGCTAAGTGCTTGAAAAGCAGATTTTGGCGTTACCCAATCATTTTCATTCATTTATCTTCTGATGTATTCCATTTATATCGTTCATCCCATTCATGTATTTATTGCGAATTTTTGGTGAGTATTGGACGTTTGCGTTTTATTTTTTGAGATTTGCAAGGAGAAGATTATATCACCTTAAAACGTCTGTCAGTCATTCCTTAAAAAGTGAGGGTTAAATATCGCAAGTTGTGGCCCCTTTTTTACTGCATCGATACATGGGTTTCTAAAGAAAAGAATTACAAGCATAAGTTTCAGCAAACAAAAAAATGTCGTAATTTTTCATTTCAAAATACATTTGGCTTTCCTCAAAACTTCTTGAAAATAATCAACCGAATCTAACAGAACCTCGCTGCTAGATGTGGGTGGGATTTTCTAAATTACGTACCAAATATCTCGAAAAATAAACATCCTAAATAAAAAGCGAACGGGATAAGAAAGAAGTCCATGGGCGTTAATATACACTGTCGTAGCCAGGGGGCAGAGGAACATTTGCTTCCCTGACAAAGCGGGTTCAAATATTTATTTGCACAGTTGAAGAATTGCGATTTTTTACTTAAGTTTTGCCAGGAAATCTCAAATTTTTGCTCGCTTTGCTCTCAAACTGCACATATACGCTCCATGATTTCTTTTCTGGAGAATCTCCGTGTAGCATATTTTGTAGACGTTCGATTTGTGTAAAAAAATAGTGGAGCCACTTTTTGTGATATCTGACCAAAAGGAGTTCCCAAAATAAGAAAAACTAAGAAATATCTGTCACTCTCACAAAAAGCCATAATGGTGTAGCACCACGAAAAAAATATAAATGGAATGACAGCATAATGCATCTGTCACTTGAAACCTCAACTCTAATAAAATTGTTGTTTAGTCATAAAAGGTAAACCGACCACACAAGTAAAGTTTGTATAGAATGGGCTTTATAGCTACCTTAAATAATGACATAGTAAAATGTATGTTTCGGGTACACTACATTTTGAATGAAAACATGTACACAAGTGGAAGGTGTAAACAGAAGTGATTACCGACTTGCCCAGTGTAAGTGCTTGTCCACTTTTCCACGTCAAGTAAACTATTAACAAAAAATACATCCTCTTTTTTATTGCTAAACGGAAGCCTTTCGTTTCCAAGAGTCTAAACCTTGTATGTAATCGTGATTCCTTTGTACGCAACATTCTTTGGTTATAAATTCGAACAATACAAAAAATAATACAAAATGAAAACATTTTTCCAAATATTTTAACTACAATTAACCTTTTGATCATATCAAATAAGCAACCAATGAAGTGCAGTGCGCAGGAAATGTTTTTCTGTTGCTTTATATAGCCGCAAAATAATATTTCTACCAATTCGATCTCATCATCTACTTGGTATTAAATTACATTGAACAAAATACATTATAAAAGGCTACTTTTTGTTTTTTTTTCAATTTCAAACTGAACAACGTGACGTCCGATAAATATTTTAGATTACAACAGTAAGTTCAGTGTAACTTGTAAAAAGGTCAAATATATTTCAGGAAGCCTTTTTGTTCAATGAGCTTCTCTTTTATCATTAACCTTACACTTTGGCACGCTATGTATTTTAAAGTGAAGCGAAACAAAGGATCCCAACTTTCATGATAAACCTTGGACAAAATATAAGTACTAATAATAATCTGCTTCTCTCAACGAAAAACAGTTGTAACAAAAGTCACTATTTACTGCGAGATGCCTTGTTCTGACTACTTTTATTGCCTCCTTGCAAAGGGGTAAAATGAAATTGAAAATTGAAAAATTGCTCTTTCGTGATCCTGGCTGCAACAGATAAGTTGAGTTTTGATTTACACTCAAACAAACAAGTGTGAACTGCATTCCATTATTGAATTGTATTGCTTTGTTTCTGTGCCATTAGCTCTTTGCCTTTTATGACATGACAATATATATACACGGATAAATGATGATAGTGTGTGCAATTCTAACGAATGAAAGCAAAGGAGAGAGATTTTTAAAAACTGGAAAATGGAGTTACTCAAAATAAGTATCAGTTTAGAAAAAACAAACAGTTGTAGTTTTATTGTATCTCAAATACATACACTAGAAAGCACATTGACTAGCACAAAGCAAGTGAAACGTGATGATCATTCTTCATTTTTTTGAAAAGTGAAAAAAATTCTTTCAGACTATTATTCTTTGTCAGCAATCCAACAATATTGTTATTTCTTCTGATGCAATTCTATACACGCAAATGAACTATACACTTTGCTACCATTTATTACATTTCCCCTTTTTTATTATTTTTTCCCCTTTGCTCTGTTATTGCAGTTGCTGTTAATGCTATTGAAAAGCAGCAATAAAAATATGACTACATATATATATGTATATGTAGTCACTTCACGTATAAATAAATACACACAACTGTGGAAACCAAAGATAAATATTTTTTTGCAATGACGGCACCTTTTTTATCAAATATTTTACAAAAATGGCGTTTCAATAAGACACGAGGAAGGAACTCCATGATTTACGTGAATCTGTGTTTATGCGTACCAAGTTCTGTTTGGTCGACTTTTCCCACTTTGTCGTACAAAACTTTCTCTGTTCATCTTACAAGAAAGTGGGGAAAACGCTAGAGTTGCATTTTTTTGCTACTCAATTTCCTGTAATAAAAATACTGAAAATGTTTTATCTTTCAAAATACACGACGATAAAGTTGTAATGTACGTGGGATTAAGAGCAGTACAAAGGGGTACATTATTACTTGAAACTTTTTACTGTACACTAAAAGCAAGGAGTACATGATAAGATCGATATTGGAAAGTTAGTTTAAACACAGTAGTAGCAAAATGCAAATGAAATTACGTAATGAAGGGATAGATAAAGAGGATGTACAAATATGGCAAGCAAATTGCCACGGGGAAACGTAATTGACGAGACGAGGTAGTTAATTTGTTTCATTTTATTGGTGCTTGAAATTGCTGCTGCCGCCGTCGTGTTAGCAAGTGAAAAAAGGGAAGTCAGAAAAAAAGTACGTGTGCTTTATTATAACCTGCCCCAAGACCATAAAAATGTGAGCAAAGTTAATAGAAAGAAGTATGTATGTATGTAGTAGTGGCAATGTATGTTGTTGACATTGCATAAAACTAGCTGTGTGCTCTTGTGTACATGCGTGAATGGATGAATGGAGTGTCTGCTAGCTGCTTGCTGCCCTTTCTATTACCTACATCCTTTTTCTCTGAAGTGAATTGGTTGGGTTGGTTGAGTAGTGCTGGGTGCAAAGAAGTGTGTTGGCTATATAATATTTTTAGTACGAATCGTGAGAACTTGTAAGTTTGGATTGTTGTTGATGATGATGATGCTTGTTGTTGTAGTAGTAGTAGAGGTAAGGAGGCAAAAGTCGTGATTTTTTAAACAGCAGCAGTAAATAAAAAAACGAAGTGTGCTCCATTTCATTATATGTACTTCCATATTATTATTATACCTAGAGAGCGCACAGCAATTCGTGTAAAAGTTTGCTTGTTTGCTTGGCTGTGTGTGAAGTGAAGTTTAGCGATAGAAGGGGAAAATGACGACGTCCATAATTTTCTCTAGGGCAAATAAATGGCCCCAAATTCAACACTGCAACAGTAACAAGACGCGGTAAAAGCCGTTATAAGACACATTGTTTTATTTGAGAAAGAAAAATAGCCGAGATCCAAGCTTTTGTCATGTGTGGAGAGTGGAGAGTCATAGCAATGGCCTTTCTGAAATATGTATGTACCTAAACAAGTACATTAAATAGGTGTCTTCATGCTGTCGCGTACACATAATACACTTGCAGAATATTACAGGGTGTTTAAGCACAACTACAAAAGAATACAATAAAACATACTTTGACAAAAACTTGCTTGGATCACACATACATTCACACACACACACACACACGACAAGGCACCCTGGTCGTGTGAAGTGTGTCTTGTCTTCGTCTATCTGAAAAAAAAACAGCGGCGTTAACTGGTTCAACTGCAACAGCAGCCGTAATATACGATTCACTTGTTCTTTGATAAACTTCTTTTTTCACCAACTCGACTTTCACTTGAGTCGTGTTACCACTACACTGCTGTGCAATAAAAAAATGTAGAGGGGAAAAAATGAATGGAAATGTAAACATAGAAATTGGTAGTGGGAGCCTGTCGTCGTTTTATTCTTATGGTACTAACCGTAAGAAAAGGGAGAAATATTATGCAATGTAGTTGTGAACCTGAGAGAGGAAGGATGATATGACACGATTTTGGCAAACCTGGAAACAGGAAGATGGTCCTTTTAATATAACGAGGGAGAAAGAAGAATGGCAGGTCTGCAGAGATAATAATACAGATACAGCGCTACTGCTACGTTTTCCACTTTCTCGGCTTTTTCATGGCCTGCTGAATACTAGATCTTATTGTGGCACTGAGCCAATTCGAAACCTGGAAAACCATATAATCTCTTTCACACATGGGCCAGACAGACAAGAAGAAGAAGAAAAAAAAGTAAAAGAATCCGTCGAGTATATTTTATAAATAATGTTCATTGAGGTAATAGTAGTATCCAAGTTGGAAACGTGTAAAAATATAAATATCAACTTGGCTACTATGCTACTAGTAAAAGAATGTGAAGAAAAATGTGGTCGAGCAGGGAGAGAGAAAGAGAGTTTGAAGAGTGTTCGTATTGTTGGGCCGTTATACTGCAATTCGT
This sequence comes from Sinhomidia bicolor, assembly GCA_027743785.1. Classification (NCBI taxonomy): domain Eukaryota; kingdom Metazoa; phylum Arthropoda; class Collembola; order Entomobryomorpha; family Entomobryidae; genus Sinhomidia; species Sinhomidia bicolor. The sequence goes on along the minus strand of JAHZMT010000641.1, from coordinate 16,536 downwards.
AAAGGTTAAGCAAGGTACAGTTATAGGTAAAAATACAACTACTTGTCATTTTTGTAAATGTGCCCATTTTTCGGTAATACTCCTTTTTATGTATTCCCATTTGTTTTGTTCTTTCCTCTGGCTCGACTCATATTTTTGACAGTCAGTCAGCTACTACGTTCACATTTACATTTTTTCCGTGTACCCCACTCCCAATTTTTCGAATTCAGAATTATTGTTATTACTATTATTATTTAGGTACAAATAATAGGTATTAAATAAATTGCATATTTAGCAGAACAGAAAAAATATATATTTGTGTGTATAGGTACAGATTTAGTATTTTATTGCTTCATTGCAAAATTGGCAGATTTCTTTTTTGAAACAGCACCAGTTGAGCCTTCTTTTTTTCTTCTTTCTTTAAACACTGTTTTCTTTGGTTTTTATTAAAGAAAAAGTATAAACACATCTAATAGCTTTCGCTAAGCTACTCTTTTGGAATTCTTGAATCCACCACAGCAGACTAGACATCAACAATCTTTAAAGATGAATCTGTACCAGACGCACGTTCTCTTTTTTCAGTTTTTTTTGAAGAAAAAATAACTTGGGAAAAATAAAGAGATGTAGGCAGGCAGAGGCTTTCTTTCCCTTTCCTTCCTTCTGTTTTCTCTCGACGGGTAAAAACAGTAAATAGGCTATACTAAGTACTTAATCTCTTCCCATGTCCTGGCTTCAACCCTGATGCTACCTCTTCTTTAAGGATTCACCTGACATAATTCCATATCTTGGGAAATAAATTATTGCCTACCCTTTCTCTTTTCCCCCTTCCCTTTCCCAAGTTTGCGAACGAAACACACTGAAAATTATTGTGTGGCCAAGGCATGTACTATGATTTGTCTTAAATAGGGAAGACCATTACTTTTATTTCGTTTCCTCTTTTTTGTCTGTCAAGAGGAAAAGAGGAGGTATTATTTTTCAGGGCTTTCACCGTTCACCGACAAATTGAGTTGTGTAAAAGTACGGTATTATCATCATAAGCAACTTGTAAGCGGACGGGTACAGACATACACAGTTACAATTATTTATTGGTGTACATTTTCTCATCACTCGAATTTCTACCCCTTTCTGAAATTTATTTTATTCCGTTTGAGGTGCTGGAAAAAAGTCATTGTCGAGTGACGACCAAAGGATTACAATTTAATAAGGTAAATAGGCATATGCTTAGGTACATATTTGGGAATACTGTCCTTCGTTTAAAAAAGGAATGAATGCGGTAGATAGTTTTGCTTGTGTTTGTACGAGAGCTGCAGTTCTAGGTATTTTCTTATATTCCAATTACAGTCCAAGGTTAAAATTTCTGATGAAGAAAGCCATTGGTGAAAATGAACAATTGTTGACTTTTAAAAATTTGGTTGCAAATGGAGCTCTTTCATTTCTCGGAAACTCCATCAGCTACAATAATCATTGCACACTTGTTTTTGGATTGACTGCTGATAGTTGATTATGCTGTGAGTCTACTGCCAATCGATTTCAGCAATCATTTGGGTTCAAGCATTGGCATGTCAGCATATGTGCATGCACGATAACAACATAACCACAACAAGCAATGTCAAGGAGAAGGTTGACGAGATTGTTCTTAAGAGTTGCTAAAGGCACTACAGAAATAAAATAATTGTTCTATTTCAAGTTGATTAAATAAACCTAGTTTTGCTTTGTCCTGCGGTCATCACTCAAAAACGATTTTTTCGCAGCATGATTTTTCCAGCATCGCAAATACAACCTTTTTCACGTGGCAACCATAGAGTTTTTTTCCAGCCATGACAACATTGTTACCTTATATATGTACCCCCTACCCACATTCCTTTTACTGCATGCAATGACATTTGAAAGACAGGTAGGTAGGAAGTAGATAAAGTGCAAAATCCCTTGAAAATATAAGCAGAATTGTCGGCATGGTGAAAATGTAATGCCCGAAAACATGTCAAAAACGATATTTCAAAGTTTACAATTAAATACGCTGTCCAGGAACGAACAAAAGGATTACCGTATGCCGACAATATAAAAATAGAAACAGGAGATTGAAAATGTTTGGCTACGGTGTGTCGTTTTGTAATAAACCTTCATTTTCACGAAATTTTAATAGCCCCTTTTGTTAGGAAATTACAAGAACACCATTTATTTTTCCGGATAGTTGAAACCCTCAAACAAGAAGTAGTAGTTCCAGACAAAAAGTAGAGAGAGGAAATGACAGAAAGTAGTAGATGAAAGTGATGGCAGAAAATATTTCGTTGTTAGATGGAATGGGATATTAAAAAAATATGGAACATAAATGGAAGGTTAGAAGGAACAGTGTGGTGGTGACTGTGTCCTCTCTTTCTCTCTCTGTATTTCTCTTCATAATATTGGAAGAAAGGAAGGTGGAGCAGGAAACTGAAAATGTTTCCAATTTCCATACAAACACAGCAATTCTACTACCGGTGATGACGGTGACCGTATAGTTGCCATCAAAACACAAAGTCACAGGCAATAATTATGCCATATTGAAGTGTGTATGTATGTGTTTGTATTGCATATTATATGGTCTTTCGCACAATGTAAAACTCATAATTTGGTCGTATATGGCGGAAAGTCGTTGCGGATATTAGAGGAAGGGACGAGCTGCGATTTCATTGACGATACTATGTTTATGGAATGAAAGAGGAAGCCAGATTTTTAGATTAACTTTATTACCGCTCACTTGCTGTAATTACGTTGAATAGGACCTTTTCTTACGCTTTTATGACCTTCCAGTATTGACATTGGAGAAAGTATATGGTAGAGTAACTGAAACAGAAGCTTTTCTCATCTGATTTCTTCAGCAGCAGCAGCATAGAGAAGCGAGCGGAAACGCTACTTCTAAAATCAATGCAACACACTAATGCAGCAAAGAAAAAGGCATAAAATTCTTTTCTGTGGGTGGAGTTGAATGGGCAAGATTTCCATGGGAAAATCATGAAAGTTGTAATTGTAATATTTTATTGTCATTGTACAAAATTTTCCAAAAAAACCCAGCAGCAGCACTCCACTCCTCTCCAAACACACTTAATGGCTTTGGCTTTGACCGTCGTACTTGCGAATAATAAATGCTGATATGTCTGGGCGAGGCTCTCGCGTGCTTCTTATTCTTCATGTTTTTTCTCCTTCTCTTTTTGGCCAACAAGAGAAAATGAACATCAATAAAATCGTGTAATGTTACAGGTTATATTGATGGATTTCCGATTGCTTCCCTTTCCTGCTTGCTACTTCATCGTTCTTCTCGTCTTCTCTTCTGAACTTTGCTTTCCTTTTCTCCTAACATTGCAAACGCATATATGCATACCTATGCATGTACATTGTACATGTTTTCTTTACCCCTTCTGTCAACTCTGTGTAATCAGAGTTGCAACCTAGTAAAAGGGTAGAGAGAAGTGTTCAAACAAGATATACATTTCATTCTATTATTGTTAAGTAAAATGGCAACATTGCTGAAGTTGAAAGAATTTACAAGGTATGCTTCAAGCTTGTATATCAGAGACTTGTTTATAAAGTTTTGCTGATCCAACTGGTATGCAAGTATAGTGATAAGGCACTACATACATACATAAAACAAGTTTGGTTGTTTGCATAGCTGAGCAAGTGAGAGAGAGAGAAAGATGGAATGATGTTGGTTGATAGAGACAAAAAAAGAAAGTACAATAAGTGGAAATGAGAGAAAAGTCCTTTTGTTATTCTTCATGTGTTGTTGTCGTCGTGATTGGAGGATCGGATGGCGGTGGGTATATGGAGTGGTGGTAAAACACAGAGTAGTGTAAACGGAATCGCATTATAGACATGCAGATGTGCTACTGCTTTTGTGGTGTTGTTAAGGCTCATCCGGTAATGATGGCCACTTTTCAAATATAGGTTGTGAACGCCAAAAACATGATTTAATATGACATGATGTTAACACACATTGCTAACTTTCTTTTTAGGATAAATGATGGTACTGCATTTCAAATATGGCAATTTTGCAAATTATAAAGGGATAAAATAGTGCATCAATGTCATTCGAAAACTTTTGCACTAAGCTGAAAAGTCACAGTTGGTTTTCAGAATGAAGTCTACTGCAACTAACTGCAAACTTTTTGTACCGGATGTCACGTAGTCAGCTCATTCCTTGGAGAATATTGTTGCAACTGTGTATATTATATTCAACAATCTAAATAGGATAAAGCACGGTATAAAACCGGCTTTGGTAAAAGATAATTGGTTATTTTTGATACCATTAACTTACAGAAACTAAATTTATATAGTATATTATCTAAACGACCTTATGTGTAAAAACGTTTGACGTGAGGTGTACGTATGGCGGGCGGCAATGACTAAAGTACCGCTTTTCAGAAAAGGAGAATAGTAATAGTAATAATAATAATAATAATAAAGATTGACGTGATTTCAAAGAGTTTTCAAAATACTCAAGTAAAAAGTCAAGTCGTAGCGTTTCTAACTGTGTGCACACGTTCAGCGTGTCATTCTTTCTGGTTTTAAATGTCTACAAAATACTAATACCGAATAAGCTTTATTATTTTTTCCCATTATCTCCCGCTTTCCATCGGCTTCTCGTTTGTTAGGAGGACAGAAAAATAGGGAAACATGAAAAGTTAAACTTTTCTCAAGTTTCAAACTCATGGTCTGGGATTTAAATTTCACCTTCATCATCATCTTTCTTTGTCTAAAATGGATCCGGCGTCACAACCTACCTCCTGACACTTTCTGCGGATTAGCTTTATTGAAGGTGTACCACCGTCTGTGGTATAGATACACTGCTTAGGTATAGCATTGCAGATTATTTTGATCTTTCCCAAACAACAACACGTTTGCGTTTACAACATTTAAGCTGCAAAAATGTTTTTTATTATTACAATGTGTACAATGTACAAGCGTATCCAACTTAACAAGATTGCAAGCCGTTTCAAAAAAAAGTTTGCATTTTTCTCTTGTAAAACATGATCCATTTTGTTTAAATCAGAAACGGACACCAGATAGCTTGGGATCAGTTGAAGATACACGGTGAAGAATAAAAGAACAAGAGACAGATTTTGGAGAAAAGCTAGTGAGATATTTTTCATTACCTTTTTATCTGCTTTCTCTACACGTCGAAAGGAAGAAAAAGAGAAAGGAAAGAGAGATGAGAGAAAATATCATAATATTCTTCTTTCATCTCTTCATCTGACAATGCTTGGTTTTGTGCACAAACACAAAAAAACTTGTTCTGATGTATATGTATTATTTTATTTCTCCTAGTCCACATATTGTACTTAGGTGCACGTTGTTTTTTTCGTATTCCAAGCAAAATACAAAAGAATTTAGGATAAAGGATAAAAAAAAGTGTAAACATGAATTGTTGTAAAGGCGTGTATAACTGTTTTGTATATTCAAATTGTGATTTGCAATGCATCCTACTTTTTGTTCTAGAGAAAGATATGTAACCTTCACCTGATGTTACCTTTCCTTTTGGTTTTTTTTACATTATTCGTTTTTTTCTTCTTCCTTCTTTCTCTTGTAGAAAAATAAAGTGCATTACTGTATGTTATTGTTCAGTTGGCTTTTGACAGAGAAAAAAGAAGTTGTTCGAAAACAATATAATGCCTGTCTAGATACATGTGCAAAAACAAGAACAACAACATTGACAATAAAAACATGGAGAGGAAAAGTCACAAGTTATTATTATTACTATGTGTTCTTTTTTATCTGTCTCTTATTGTCTTTCTTGTGACTCCAACAACGACAATGATCATGACTATGTTCTTACTTTAACAGCAGTAAAAGTTTAAAGATTTGTTCAAAGAATGAGAATAGGACAAGATGCGTCAACACGGATTTTTCTTTCAGGCTGTACGTAAATGCCATTTCATATAGACAACTGCATTCCAAAAATCTAAATAAAATTGAGACAAGGAGTGAGTAGATTGTAATGCCTTTTGTTGGATGTTTGGTTTTTTATGGATATGAGACGAATTTTGATTGTCAGAGAGGTAAACATCAAAGCAATCTGAGTTGAGGGCTGTCTAGAAAAAAAGGTTCAATTTTCAGGTGTTTTTGCTATTTTTATGCATACAGTGGATGTGCTGTGCTTTCAAAAGTTTATAAAAAAATCAAGCGTAACAATGACAAGTGAAGCATACGTGACCATAACGCGCATACAAAAAAAGTAGTTTAAAGAGAAAGAGGATTTTAAGGGTGTGATTGTTTTTGCTGATTTCATTCAATTTTTGGTCGACAGACAATTCAAACATCGATTTTCGTTTTATCTGTATTTCGTAAGTAGATTCATGTCTGCTCACAAGGGGGACATTTTTCCTTACTTGTTTGTGTTTCGAGTAACGGTTTTATAAAAAAAATGCTGAATAAAGTGCGTGTTACTATAGTCAATTCATGTTTTTGTGAAACTAATGTCTGGAGGGAAGGCTTTTATCAGCTATTATAAAAGTTTTAGAAGGTTACTAGATGCCAAAATAGCACCACATGTAGATTAATTATGCGCACTACGTACTACATCACAATCATTTTTGGTTTTTTTGGTGCAATGCAGGACGTTCTCGTGTGTTTTGAAATCATCTACGTCTACCCTTGATTATTCAATTATTTTCCTGAGATTTGAAACTAAACTGCAAGTTACTACTACTGAAAAAAACATACATTATAAAAATGGTAGAATTTAGTTCAAAATTATCAGAATATTTAGAAATACATGGACATAGAAGAGTTAATCTTTTAAAACGAAGGCAGCATTCATATCAAAGAAAAATCGCAGTAGTAAAGCGCTTAACAAAGGCAGGTATATTCTAGGCAAATTGTGCTGAATACAATTTAAAATTAACATAAATTTTAATTAGCACATTTCAAACCAGAGCAACTGTAGCTGAAATAAAAATGTATCAATGTATTATTTTTGTCATTTTCTTTGAAAAAAGTATTTCAAGAACAAATTCAAAAATACTCTAATTGCAATTGAAATACATAATTAATACTTACACATTGCACATGCTTGTAATTAACAATGACTGAACGCGAAATTCACGCGTACTACAATAATAACGCTCTAACGATATTGTTTTTTCTTTTTATCAAATGTTCTTGTTGATTATCTACTCAAGAACTTATCCAACACTGATCTTTCCTGAGAAAACATTATTCCGTAAAAATAAGCTTCACTTGTTTTCTCAATATTTAATATTCCTATTCATTTTTGCACCAGTTAGCAATTCCGTTTTCCTACAATACTCACACTTATATTGGTATTCACCAGAAACATGTCTGAATATTTTAACATTACTGTTTGTCTCTTGTTTCTCAAATGGAGCTAATAACTATTTTTAGTTGATGATTTTTCTTCATGTGCTCTCCTTGAATCAAAGACAAATGTTTTAATGATTTTTTGATGCTCGTCCTGTTTCCAATATATTCTTAAACAAGTTAAAAGACTACCACAAACTCTGCTTAATAATTTGATGTTTACTTTGCAGTCTGTGTGCCTCCTCGTCTTCAGATTAATCTCGTATATAAAAATATACAAGTCAACAAAAATCGTCTAAGCGGTAGTAGTTATACCATACTCTGAAAAAAATAAAGATTGGTGAAGAAGGCAGCACGTAGTACGAAGGGACATTATTTTATTTTTGAAGCATTGTATTTTATTTAAATCTTAAAGACAGATGAAAAGACATTTTACTGTGAATTTTATACCTAATTAAACTTACTCAGCTATACTAATATTGTTATCGGTAGCAAAATGGGGCAAAGGAAGAATAGAGATCGAAGAGATTAGACCATTGATATGCTCATTTACACAAATATGATTACCATATACTATAACGTTGAGGATATAAGTTATCAATACCTCCACGTCCCTTTTGGCCATCATAAAAATTATTGATTGATTGACAATATTGACAAAGACATTTAATAACACAACCTCTCGCATTGTTTGCAATATGGAGCGGTAGTTGACATGCACTTTGTTTCTTGCCTCATCCATTTATCGTCACTTGAGAATAACAATGCACCGACAATGCTAGAAATAGACGTGAACGATGTTGGTAATGGAAGGTTGTTTGTAAGGCACAGTACAACATGCTCAACAAAAGTCACCCTTTCCGCTCACTCAACCAGTAGTCTGTTGCCTCATCTTTCTTACCATACTATTTGCATCATTAGGAGTTACGTTGAGTAAATACGAGAGGAAGGAGATATTTTTGGAAATGGAAATTCCTGGTAAACTCCGATTTTGAAAAGAGGAGAAAAGACTAAACACCGGTTGGACTTACTGGGATGTCTCCTGCCCTACCATCCCGCCTAAGGCTTTCGTAACTACAACAACTCTGTCGTCATAATCGGTACATGTCACTGTCTGTATTCATAAGTTCACAGCAGATCAAGTAAGCCTGGTTTGCCAGAAACAAAATTTGAGAACTCCAGCTGGAATAAAGAGACGCAGAGTATGCATCGAGCATTAATAATGTGTACCACCAATACTATTACGGGAAAGTACCTACATACCTAATCTACATACCTATTTCGTCTGAATTTTTATTTCTACCAAACTCGTCACTCACTGTTTATTCAAGCAAAAATCATTCAATCTCACCGGATTTTTAAGGACCTAGACACTGACATGTCTAAGAAGTAAAGAAGAAAAACATCATCAACTCAAGTATGAATATCTACAACGAGAGCAAGATGTTGATGATGATATTGCCGAGTTGGATGGAGAAATAACAGGAAGGAATTGTATATATTACGCGATTACAGCTCGGAGTCTAGCGAAAAAAATATCCATGAAAACGTTGAACATCATCAGCAGTAGTATGAAGCAGTAAGTGTAGTAATAGCAGCAACAAAAGGAATTCGAGGAACGTCATAACCATTTTCCATTTCTTTTTCGCTTCATAGTCAGATTGTCTTCAAATTTTTTTCTCGTCCTTTTTTCTCCTCAGTTCACATTATGATTTGAACACAAATGAATGATCATTTATGGAGTGAGTGGTGAAGTGGATCCAATAGCTTTGCTAACTTCTTTCATTGTTCTCTGCATTTATTTACTTTGAGCCAAAATAGGAGTGCTCACTGCGAATTCGTGAAAATGTGAAATAAAAAAATATATTTTTATTTGCATGCGTAGTTAACTTTCCGTAGAAACAACTTGTTTCAAAGAGGTTCTTGCTTTATAGAGGCGTTCATGCATTTTGTTCATGTTGCTTAAAACAAAATGTTTGTCATGCAATGATGTATGATGAGAACAAAAGTATTTAACGATTTACAGCGTTCAATTCATCGAGAGGTTCCATGAACCATCCAAAAAGATTTAACAGTTTTACCCACCATAATGGGATATAGGTACGTAGATTTTCTCAATTTCCTTTATAAAACACTAGGCACATTACTTTTTTATATTTTTTATTCCTTCAACATTGAGCAAATTTACCTGTAATTTTCTTTCTTATTCTCAGCTTAGTTTTGTTTTTGCTTCTCAAGCAATCCCAACTTTCACTGGTAGCGGAAACATTAAACTCAATTAATTCCTCCGTTCTTTCTCTCTCTCTCTTTCTTTCAAAAACTCCTTGAGTCAGCAAAGTCGTTGAGAATCTATTAATTTATCAGTATTCAAACTAACACATACGACTTTATCATAACAACATGACAAACTCCTTTCTTTCGCCCTCCATGTTTTTCATCACAGCTTGTTGGATCTGTTCGTGTTTCCTCCTCCCCTCCCACCCAAAAGCGTAGTACAATAGACATCTGACAATGGCAACGACGAACATTTTGACTTTGTTCAACAAAAGGAGTAACAATGATATACACTGCCTATTGAAATGTACTATATGTTGCAATAGCATCATTATCTCCAAGTTTACCATCATCGCTCCGCTTTCAACCGTGATGGCTTTACGAAAATAAAATAATATTACAAAATCAAGTCAGTCACACGTGCTGCATGCTACAAACTAAACGAGAAACAGGCGACACATGAAAATACTGAGAACATGGAGGTTACAACTTTGGAGGAAAAAAACTGCGAGCAATAGAAAACTTTCTTGTGTACCTATAGCTTTGAAACTATAAATATGCTATTCCGGGTATCATTATCACAACTGATTCGAGAATGTATGCATACCTATTTGAATGTACATTGTGCTGCTGTACTATTAGTATACTCATAGTAAAAGGAACGAAAAAACTAGAGCGTGTTTTTGCTGAGTAGATCCGATTTTGTGATGTCACTTTTTGCTTCTCTGCTTTCTACATTAGAACTGCTATATATAAGTTTGTATATAGCTGCTGCTGTTTTTTACGTACTACAGCCACTACAATTTTACTTTAGGTGAGTAAGAGGAGAAGAATGAAACGAATTACACAAGATGAAAAAGAATGCGTTAAATGCTTCAAGTTCTCGCTTCAGTCGTGTTCCTAATGTGCTTAATACTTACTTAACCTAATCTCATCATAATAAATGAACAACTGTCAACTTTCCACTTTCACTCTGAGATATGTATGTTCCAACAAAAAAAGTCAGTGAGTTTGCCTGCTGGAGAAAATAAGCTGATAAACTTTATATGATTTTCCTCATTTTTCAACTTTTCTTTTTTCTCATTTACAGATGAACAAAATGGTGAAACTGTAATAAAAAATGTGTATATACATAGTACCATAATGATATACGCAAACATTTTTCGAACTTGTTTTCTTCTGTTTTTCTTTCTCTCGATTATCTCGCCCTCACTTGCTCTGAGTGACATGAGTAAAGTATTATCACACTCTTCCGTAATATGACTCCTTTTTAAGTAAGTGGTAGCAAATGCAAACATTTGGTGTGATAATGGCGATAAAAATAAGAGAGATTACTACATTTGATGGAAAATGACACTTAGTAATGACGAGCTCTCTAATGTTTTGCACGATTTTACGTTGTTTTAATAGTGATATACCTAAACAGTATTACCGTTACTGGAATACATTGAGCAGAATATTGCGCACGATTGCATGTGTCGCGATTCGCTTGCGGAAAGTAACCTATAAAGGCGGAAAGAATTTAAAAAGCTTGTTTATAATTGAATTACACTTCCTAACTAAAATATGGTTCCGTTAATTGGTCGGTTAATCAAAATCTGACAGAGGATGTACCTGGCTATCTAATTAGATAATATGCATGTAACTGCTACAATCTTGAATGTAATTTGGAATATCCTTCCCAGCTGAAAACGCTATTATAGAGTACTAAACAGTAACAGAGGGAAACGTTTTTCGCTGATTTTGGCGTTAAGTCCTAAGTTTGAGGGGGCAAAACGTACACTTGAAACTAATCTACAACATTTCCACGATAAATATTTTGTGCTGAAAATCAGATTTACTTGTTAATTTGTTTAATTCTGCTCAAGCTGCATCAATTGACATCACAGTTTCCATTAGTAGAAATGATCATCTGATGTGATTTTCTGTCTTGTACCGTGAAGTGAACGCATAGTAATACTATAGGATCACCCTCTCATCCTCTAGTACGTACAACAAGTATGGTAAGTCTAGTGCACACCTTTGAAACACAGAATAATGAATTGCCCCAAGCAGAACGTACAAGACATTCCTTCGAGTCGAGGGAGAGAGTAAGCACAGTAAACAGTCAAGGAATGAAAGCATGCCTGTTACTGCCATACTTACGTTTTTATTAAAGTATCCGGAGAAAATCGACAGGGTATTTAATGGGTTTTGTTGGACCGTGTCTGTCTATCTCTGCGACGGGTAGATAAGTCCGTGAAGGCTTCGAATATCGTAATACTATTTGCTCCTGTTTCATGAATACAGTGAGCCAAGTATCCACGACGGAAATATTTTGTGCCCGTTACCGGCAGCCATTAAATTCGTCGCAATTTTAGAATCTTTTTATTGTGATATATACAATGCAGTATGTAGTAATTGAAAATTTTATAATTTTAATTTAATTTTAAATAGTTTGAGTAAGTATAATATGTAGTGCTAAAATAAAAATTGTATGCATGCATACAGAATATTTCTTCAGCAAACTCACAAAACAAACATGCGGTTAAGTAATCATGTACATTTTAAATTGCAAGCATACGTTCATCAGGTGACTCTGCGAACTCGCATACGTACAATTCTCATGTAGCAATATAATTCTCAGTATAGCTGGTAGTTTTCAAAATGATGATAACAGTTTGTTTTAATATGTTTGCAGTATGTATGTAGTAAGAAAAGTTCGTGATATACAACAAAATGAACGGCTATACAAATGCAATTAATGCAAGAACGCGTCTTTTCTGCTTTTATTTTTACATTCTTCAAACGTCTTGTTAATAATATAATAAAAAGCGACATAGTAATGTTCACCAAAAAATGTGAACAAATAACATGTTTTCTCGTGCTTTTATAGCAAGGAAACATCCCAACTAACAACATAGAATAAGAATGCGTTTGTTGACATTTAGTTTTATAAAGACACATAACTTGGCATTTAAATCTACTCCAAATTAAATTTCAATAAAGTTTTCACAAAACTTTGGAATAAAACAGTGCATAAAATTGATTGTGTTTATGTGATATTTAAAATATTGAAGGTGAACGTATTCCGGGTAGACGGAGAAACTAAAGTTTACCATGTTCTTTTCTTGGCCAGCAATTATTCCAAGCACAGTGCAAGTTACATATCTTACTCTGCTCCGTGAAGGTATATAGATTCATTATGAAAGTTTTTGTGAAGAAAAACTTTCTTTTGCTCTTTTGTTTTTACCGCCTGACATTGTCATCCTTAGTAATTAATTGTTTGGACAAAAGATTAAAAAGCAAAAGATGAGAAAAAGGAAGTGAAAAGGCGGTGTGAACGAAAAAGGGTAACTTGAAAATATGTCATTTATTTACTAGCTTTGTTACCTTCCAGCATGAGCATCAACAGTAACGCCAATGGTGCCATGCCGCCATTCTACTTACATTTATAAATACTATACCAAGAGTAACGTCACAGACATCAGTTGCCAGGACTCGAGGAGACAAAGTCAAAGTCTAATTAACATATGGAAGTTGCCATTCTGTCTTAGCAAGGGAGCCAAAAAAGTAGGAAGATGAAAAGTTATTTTTTCGGTATCGTGCAATATAGACTTATATAGTAAGTATTGCATAAAGATGTAGCGTAGAAACAAACATTCTCGCATTGCATATTCAGAAGTGCTCAACAATCCAACAGAGTAAAACTGTAAGTACGTAACCCAACTCTCATAAATTTTCCGGTCTTTTCATATTCTCAAAGAAAAAAAGTTGGGCTAAAGAAATGCAGTGTGTGTGAGCTAGCTATTGTTATTACTTATTATCTAAGCTGGACAACAAGAAAGAAATGTCTATGTTCTTCTTCTTTTTTCATTTACGATTACAGTTTAGATGGGGGAATGGTGTAACTAACAAGTGGAACTACAAAAATGTGTATTGTAATAGAATGAAAAGTACGATGAAATCTTGGGCATTTGAAAAGGGGACGATGAAGGGCGCTTTGCAATAGGTTGAAATATACATAGGAATTACTAAGGAACCATGTTGTCTGTCATTATAAATATCAAGGTTCAATATATAGGCTTACATGAAAAGAACACGGAGGAAAGTTTCGAAACATTTATTGCTGGAAAAACTAAATACATACATAAAATTACAAAGATGTTGCGTCTGCTGCACATGATAATAATAATATGCCTCGCGAGGAGCAGTATATCTAAGTGGCGACGCCATGTGCATGGCTACTGTTTTTGGTACCTTTAAATCGGTGTACTGCTGAAACCGTTACAATATATAAAATGCATTTCAAACTCATAATGTTAAAATAATAGAGAATATTGCTCTACACCTAACGAGCTTTCCAACGACGTGTCATATGCCCACGGCTTCTGTTGGTCAACAAGTTTCAATATCCCAGATGGCGGTTATTGCGTGACCATTTATTAATTGCAGAAAACCGAATTTGAAAGTTCGTAACTACTAGAACCGACAGACGGACAACGACGTACAAGCAAACATCATGAAATCAATAAGTGACTACACCACTTAATTTATTTTTTGGCTTATTCCAGGTGTTTATTCCCAATTTATTGGAGCTTGCACATTGCATAGGTCGTTTGAGCCTAGAAAATATGCATAGGTTATATGTACGTCAGTTACGTTGTCAAAAGCAAACTTTTTGTTTAATAACACATACGTTTTTATGTCTTCAGAGTCTGCTGTACTTCGCATTTTTTAACTGACATAAAATTTTTAATTTACAGACAGAAATGCTGCTATGCTGCTATGGTCCCCGAGGAACCCTTACTTTCCTACATATCCTAGAAAAAATATTAAACATTCTTATTTTTCACAGCAAGTGCAGGAGAAGACATCGTGTATATACTCTGCATAATCAGATATATATTACTTGAAAGATTATTTGAAAAGTGTTTACATTTTTACTGACATATGTTATAGTGCCATGTAAGCTGATTCACAAATGGTCCAGATGGAAACCTAAAGTAGTACATTTTTTGAATTAATTTATTCGATTTTCCCAGTAAAAATGGCTCTTCCTTTCCTTAGAAGATGGCAAAAATATGTATTATGCATTCAACATGCTCTTATGCCATGGCATATACTATACATTAATGCCCACTTTTCTACTCTAGTAATCAGGCAGACAGCTTAATAGTCAGAATCTAAAATTTTTCACATGTCCCAGATTCCTTTTTATGTAACAAACGTCCAGAATTGCTGAATATTTAAATTTTAGAAACGAAGATTTTGTACAGTCCTGAGATTATTAAACGTCCTCCTAAAAGATAAAAAATAGTGCAGAAATATTTCGTAAGACTTTGAAAGTGGAACTTTGAAAAGTAAACTGGCTAAAAATGAGACGTATTGGTGGTGTTTGCGTAGTCATTTGTCCGTAGGCGTACAAAGAAAGGAGAAATGCAAAGATAAAAGCTTTTCAGAAAAGAAAGCAGGAAAAAAAGATTTTCCACTACCTATTTCAAATCCAACTTGTCATATGAAAACGTAAAGCTAAGCACGTTGATTGCGATTATCTTTCACATATGATTCTCGACTCTTTTGCCAAGAGCTCTCCGTCGCACACTTAGCCACTACTCATGGGATTCCCAGAAGCGTAGTTAGCAAGTATGACATGATGACACACTGACAGACTGGTGTAATATGACATAAAACATACATAAATATTACCTATATATCTACGAGGTGGTAGCACTATAAGTAAAACTTGGAGACATAAGCAGGTAGTGTATGTAAGCCGTTGCAATATTACAAAGTGTAATCCCATCACCAAGGAAAAATCCCTTTTTAAAATAGATCAAAATGGATGATGTGGATATTAGATGGAATGATGGATTGGGTGGACATAGATCTGCAACTACTCGTATTATATCGCCACCCATAATAATATGCATTCATTCATCCATGTATGCACATATTATGTGTACCTTTGAGCTTTATTTACGCACAGCATATACAGTATTTCTCCTCTCTGCTTAGACGTCCAACCGTCTAGTCTGTCCGTAACAACCTTTGCGCACCAAACTGCAGCAACCACAAATACTACACGGAGTCACGGAGTCATCTACACTTTTATTTATGCAATGCGTTTAGACTGCGGGTATTTAGATAGTCTACACTACAGTAAGTGCAGTATCACATTACTCTTGTAATGCTGCATAGATAGGTGCAAGCTGCTCACACTGCTCAAGTCAACTAGTTTTTTCCCGGGAGTTAGTTTTTATACATGGGATATAGATTTGAATACATGGGGTCTAGTTTTTAATGCATAGGGTCTAGTTGTTTTTCTTGTTGAACAAATTATGCAGTATTTACGGTCAGAACGCTGTGCGTACCAATTATTTGGAAAGTTTCATTTATTTAAGAAAGGATAATACTTTTCCGTGACATGCCAAAGGAAAGGGATCAAACTTGCAATTTTCCTTAATAACCTATAAAACATATTATTCCGTATATACAAGCTAAAGAATTTATCATTATCATATTCATGATATGCACCATACCCAGGGTTCCTTATTTCAGAAAATTAATGGTGAAATCTTGACTCGTCAAACCAGCATATTGTAAAAAATTTTACATGACCAAATCTCATACATATTAGAAAATTTTTGTTGCAATTGAACCGTTGCTAACCAATACGACCAAAAAATTTTTCTCATTCCGCAATGATGTGTAACAATTGGGTGTATATGAATGCATCAATGTATGTGCATATATTGCGTTCATTTTGGCAAACCGTACACAAGATAAAGATTTATTTTTTATCATTTCACTGATCAAATAAAATTCTGGAAACCAAAAAATTAAGTTGTATTATTTCATTAATTGAAATAATTGAAATAACGTTATTTCATTATTTCACATTATTTCAAATACCATTATTTCATTATTTTATTTGAAATAATGGATTTAAATCCTATTATTTATTAATTATTATTTAAATAAGAAAAAAATTGAAATAAGGAACCCTGC
>JAHZMT010000640.1:0-13970 GCA_027743785.1 Sinhomidia bicolor | reverse complement strand
TACATATATATGCCCATGTATTTTACACGTCACTCAGAAAAAAAGTTAACCAGCATAGCAAAACGAAACAGACAGATAGACAGACAGGTTGGCATTTGCAAACAGTTTTAGTAGAGCAGAGTAGAAATAGAGTCGAGGAGGTAGAAACATTTTTCACGCGTAGTACTACTACTGCTTTCATGCAACGCACCCTTGTACTCGTCAGCTTTCTCGGATTTTTTTTCCTCCATTGTTTGCAGTTGCCCATATCATCTCATCATCACCCATTGAAAAAAAGAGAATATAAGCAGAGAAAGAGAGTGTAAGCTTTTTTGCATTTTTTTGTGGACTCACCCTCGAATACACATACAAAACGTATACCTACACTGAAAACACATAACTCTGTTCTCTTGTTCCTGAGAAAAAAAAAGTTTTTAACTTTGACAATTTGACATGCACGTAATCACCTCATCGCACTAAACCAAACCCAGACGAGACTTTTTTTTCTCCCTCTCTTCTTGCTAGCAGACAGTGTATTTCCCACATGACACGTTTCCGTTGTCCTCACCGCAACTATACACACTATGTACACTACCTACCTTCACCTTCACTTTTTCCATTTCATTCGTTTCATAGAGTTTGGCTAAGGAACCTTACCAACATCACCACCAAACAAAAAAAAGTGTAACTGGTATTTTACTTGGTGGTAGAAAGAGGAGTTGGGGTGGTGGTGGTGGTGTGCGCGTGAGAGAGACATGAAGCTTTTTTCACCTCTGCTGCACTTTCCCACATGACACGTTTCCGTTGTCCTCACCGCAACTATACACACTATGTACACTACCTACCTTCACCTTCACTTTTTTCCATTTCATTCGTTTCAGAGTTTGGCTAAGGAACCTTACCAACATCACGACCAAACAAAAAAAGTGTAACTGGTATTTTACTTGGTGGTAGAAAGAGGAGTTGGGGTGGTGGTGGTGGTGGTGGCAGTGTGCGCGTGAGAGAGACATGAAGCTTTTTTCACCTCTGCTGCACAAGTATTCTTTGATGATGTGCATGCAAAACGCCTATTCCAGCAGTAACAAGCTATAAATATAAAGCAGTTTAAAAAAATAATTCTCTCCCTCTCTACCTCTCAACTCACCGTCTAAGTGGATCCGCTCAGCGTGCGTATTTCACATGGGATTTTACTTTTGTGTTAATGCATGGCTTGATCACAAAAGAGAAAGTGACGAGAGAGAAAGAGAAAGAGAGAGAGAGAGAAAAAAAATATACATAGTTCAATGACTTGATGTACATGAAAATAACGGTGATCAGTCTGCCTGATGAAAGGATTCCCTTTTGTTTATTTTCTATTTAAATATTTTACGCATCAAGGGAACACAATCGCTTTCACTCTTAAATTAAACGAAATTATGAAAAAAATGCTTTTCAAAATCACCTTCAAAAGCGGCGCTTGTTGAGAAAGTATCTACATACATATTATATATACTCAATCGAAATCAGCGCTGTAGTATGTGTGTGTGTGTGTAAAAGGATGATGGCTGCTTTAATGAATAAATTTTTTTAATACTGAATATTTATGAGTTTTTCTACCATTGACATGCCTTGGTGAAAAATTGTGGGTGATAATCAACACTCTATTTTTTATATGGCTTGCTTGCACTTTATTTCTTCCCAACACACAACTACATACTTCCTCTGTAGTTTTTTCTACCAAACTATTTTTTTGTTTATTATTTAGTATGCGCATTAATAATGAGATTTGCGTGATGTATTTCGTAAAAAAAAGAAGAAAAAAAATCTCTTTTTTTGGGATGAAGAAAGTAACCAAGGATTGCAGTTTCTTGTGTGTATATTTGTGTGGGAGTTTGGTAAAAAAAGAAAGAAAGAAAAAGATAAATGAGGGAAGAGTGATGGATGGATGAATGCACTTCCAATTTCCTTTTTTTGTATCGGAAAACATAATAAAGTGCCAGCAGGTACCTTGACTCGCGGTAGCATAAGTATACGCACAATAAAAAATATTCCGGACATAATAGAGACTAGCTAGAGCTTGAGTAATAAATAAGAATGGGATAGAAAATGAATGGAAAATGAATAGGTATATAGAATATATGTGTTGGTGGTTATTATATAGGTAGGTATACTTGCTGGATTCCTGAGGATTGATAGGGAAGGAAATGCAAATGTCAGTAAATTTTCAGAGAGAGAAAAAGGATGTGAATGTACAAATGTTGTAACCGAATAACTAAACACATACATATACGATTCAGTCACTCATGAACATTATCCAAATAAGAAGAATAAGCGAGAAAGAATGAAAAAACACATTTTGGGGGAAACGAGAGACGACAATGAAACGAGAAAAAAAGTAATGTATTTCCTGAGCTTCGAATGTAAGTGATGGAAACTGGGCCAGTAATGTGGCAGGCTGCAGAGAAAGAAGAATCAACCTGTTTAAGTATAAAATTGCACAAATAACTGTGTGTGTGTATATATATCTATGTATGTATATGTATGTATGTATATAATATGCATATATATGCCGAATGAGAAAAGTAGCAAATGTAAGCAATGCATCACAACCACCTCCACATCATCAACAGCACACCACCACCAGCAGCAGCAACATCTCAACTGCTAAAGCAGTCAGGCTCTTATTCATAGAGAAAAAGAGTTGGGAAAAAAAGATGAATCTAAAACATGCATGTACGGATCAGAGGGATAAGACGGAGTGGAAGAATAATATGGATAGAAAAAAAGAAAGGTAGGCGCGCGTAGACGATGATAAATAGAAGCTCATTCTGGCCGGAATTTACAAAATGGGAGAAATGTGGAGAAAAGTACCCCAGATAATTTTGTCTGCTGCTGCTGCTACTGCTGCTGCTTGCTCTCCAAAGTAAGAAGGCAGAGGAGGGATCTTGTTCTCCAACAGAAAAAAGAACAAGTGCCACATAATGTGTACCACCATCACCACTGCTGCTTGTACAAGTACTCAAGTGGAGTCACTACTTCTACTGCTGCTTTCTATGCCATAAGTATGCCTGTGTACCACTTTTTTGTATGTTCCACAATAAAACATACTTGCATTGAACTGCTACTTGGTACTCATCTAAATGAGAGTCATTCCCAGAGTGTCAAGTCGGGAAATATTCCTATTTCTTCATTATAATAATCTTCTGCCACCTTCCACTAGTTTTTTTTATTTCTTACACTTTTACTAGAGGCAAGTCACGAAATGCTATGCACACTATAAAAATTTTTTTTTTATTCTTCTTGTGTTGAGAAGAGAAGAA
This sequence comes from Sinhomidia bicolor, assembly GCA_027743785.1. NCBI lineage: Eukaryota > Metazoa > Arthropoda > Collembola > Entomobryomorpha > Entomobryidae > Sinhomidia > Sinhomidia bicolor. Next base: position 10,692 of record JAHZMT010000640.1, on the reverse strand, counting down.
TGTTGTATGCGTTATTTTCGTCGCGCCAGTTTCACACAATCTATTCAGAACTGTACTTCCACCCCATCGGATTTTATTAAGGAGAGAAAGTCTGGAAAATGTGAGTGTTGCATATTATATAGTTTTTTTATTATGTATATATGTTTGCATGTTACAGCAGCAGCGAGCACATTATCATAATGATATAATTTTGGGGAAAGTAGTTCTGAGACTTTGCAACTTGTCAGTGGAAAGAGAGAGAGAGAGAAAGAAAGAAAGAGCAGAAATGTAAAAACACTACTATCGTTTCAATATACCAGACTGCATCTCTCAGTATTTTTTTCGTTACAAATATGTACTCACGATTTCCATCGTTTCGGGGAACTAGAAACGAGAAGACTACACTATTTTCTACGTCTTCAGAATCATTTTGAAAGGTGTCTTGTGTGTGTGTGTGTGTGTGTGCTAACGGCAAACTGGTAGCACATTATTCTCACTACGTCTCCATTTCTTTATCGTATTTCACCTGCCGCCGTTTTCTTTCTCTGTTCCACCGCCGTCGCTGCCTAACAATGAGGACTCAATGTGTTCCCTGGTGAAATCAAAAGTATAATGCATATGCGTCGATGATGCAGATGATTGTCGAAGTCATTATTAAGGTGTGACTACAACGAGCAACTTGTATGCAAATGTTTGTGTCTGTCTGTCCGTTTGTCAGTCAAAACAATACCTTGTCAATTGTAACATTTACTATAATTTTCGGTTATTTCGACAATCGGCGACTAATCACTAAAAGTGTTTTGAACCTCAGCACTCAAAGGTAACCGTTGAAACCCGGTATAATTTGTATAGACACGATGTATTAAACGTGGTGCCATGACATTTGCCCCTTTTCCTATATTCGATTCCCGGTTCATTATTTTGATGTTTAACAACAATGTGAAATCCAGAGAATGCGGATACATTTCAGATGATGGCGATGATAAGGGAGCGGAAGGAAATTCAGAGAGCAAGTCAACAGTCGCCTCAAAACGAGAAGAACGTCTACCTACCACTATCTAAATGGTTAGGGTATGCACTAAAAGAATATGGCAGTTTTGTGATGCTCTGGTGGTGGTGGTGAAGAAGAAAGTACATGTTTGAAATACATAATCATTTAAATGTGTGTACGCTTTCACGCAGAAAATGTAAATGTACGTGTGTAGTAGTAGGCACCTTATGATTATAGTCTGCCTCTACAATATGACACTGTTATGACGTTTATAAAAACGCAGTTATTGTTCTCCCTCAAAGATCATATTGCATTTTTTTCCTTCTTTGCTCTCCTCTAACAAAAAAAAATATATAGAGAGAAAAAGGGTACGTACATCTGCGACAATTTTGTTTGGTGGTAAAGCTTAAGTGAGTGATGGAATGAAGTGAAGGCGAGAGATGGTGGTGGTGGTTGGTGTTGATGATGATGGTGTGGCAAGCGGTAAACGTTAGATGACTTCCTGCTGGGATATGCCATTACCAGAGAAAGCATATCACATCACACACACCATACCATACCAACTTCATCACCACTTTATAAAATGCTGCTGATCGCTTCTACCAGCAGCAGATGCATTACCAGCAAGTTGTCATATTTCCTTTATTTTTTTTCACCTCCTTTACTCTCTATGGAAACAGCTATATATGCATGCTGTTTACTTAGGTTGTGTAAGCAAAGTGTTTCGAGACGGAAGAAATACTGGGTTCCTTTCACTAGAAAAACAGATACAATTGCATGCATACATTCTTTTGCACAAGAGCGGCAGCAGCAGCACACGCAACGTCTACCGAAAAATTCACGGTGTGACGCTTCAGGAAATGTAATGGGAATTGTTTGACTCTCTTAATAAAACCTGCAGCAGCAGTAGCGACGTTCAACTATTATTATGAGTGTGTGTGGTAAAATGGTAGAAGACGTTTCTTTTTCATTCTCCCTGTTGTAATTTTCTTTCTTCTCACAAGTCATGCATGACGACTACAAAACAGTAAAAAACGGAAGTGCTCCTTGTTGTTTGCTGACAAGAAGGAAAGCCAAGTGCATTTTGTGCCTTGTACCCAAGTATGTATATGTAGCTATACAAGTCTTCAAACATTTTTACATTTTATTTTCTCCTATTGTCAGCTCAAAATAAACCACCAAAGTCAATGTCTATTCTAACGTGTGCGGAATTAAATAGCATGTCGTAGGAGAAATATATAAGGGATAAGTTGCATTGTAGACGCAGTTCCCTCTTTTTATATTTCATCAGTTTGTTCTCCCTTTGTCAAGTGGTAGGTATACATGAAAATGTTTAAGAAAACTGATAAAGTGCTGCGCGCTGTACAATCTACGTAGCATGGCATGTTAATAAACTCCTTGCTTCCTCTCTGTCTCATGACTCCAATAAAACGTTTCACCTTGCATTACTTCCATCATTCTCATCATTTTTTACTCTCGTCAAGAAAATATATATACGCAAAAGAAACAACTGGAATTTATTATTATTATTATCCCTGCACGTTATACCTTGTAAAATCCACTAAACAAACCGCACACACACACATTCTCGCACAGAATGTTGTAACTACACCTTCAAGAAATAACTTGTTCAGCTAGCTTTACGAAAACAAGAAAAAAAATAAAGTAGGTTTGTTGTATTTTTTCCCAAATATTTTGAAATGGGCTGTTTTTTCTGTTATTATTCCAGTGCACGCTGCCCAAGAAAAAATGGTAATGCGGTGACATATGGTTTAAAGCTGACGATCGTATGGCGTGTAATAATAATTTCTAGTTACATGGCCCATGAAAAAGTGCTGCTTACTAAAATAAAAATTACTAACCACTTTATATATAATGTTTTCGTGTTGAGAAAAGTTTACACTTGTATGCCGTAGTTTTTAACATTACTTGAGATTATAGGTTATACAGCGAGCGTTCCTAGACATATAACGCAGTTACATATATAGCAATATTACACCAACGCATTTATCCAATGGGAAGTTAAAGAAAATGATTACGTTTTTACTCTAGTGGAAATTTTTTTTCACGACATCCGGTGATTTGATGATCATTTGTTATTTTTATTGCTTACACATTTTGAGCCAGTCAAGCCAAAAAAACAGTTTTCTCGGGAAGATGAAATGATAAACTGAATATGGTGACGCTTTGCAACTCTGCTGCTGGTTTTGTATGTCCCAGTCCCCAAGGGAGGAAACGAGATTATGATGATGGGTTAACTGATGATGAGACTGAGATTACTTTAATTTCCGAACGTATTCCAAAAACTTCAAGGTGAAAAATTTTTTGCCTAAAGGTGGGCATCGCATATATGCATGGCAACAAGCTAGGTATGTACGTAGGTATTTATTTTGTTCGCAGAAGTGTTTTGGTTCAGGGGAAAGGATGTGAGGCAGAACCATCATTAAAATTATTGCTGGTCTTGATTCTCCCCAGGGCTACGTTAGTGTACACTTGTCAGATGTATAAGGTATTTTTGAGAAGGTACATAAAATATTCCATCTCCTGCCGAAACTTGAGTACTTCCGTAAAACTGTTCTCATTATCCAGTCCACCACCACCACATAGAGCATCAAGAGGATGATGATGATGATCACCGCCCTAGGAATAGATGGTAAAATATTTGTGCCGACTTCTTTCGCAAAATGACAAAAGTCAGAAAAGTAGGTTACTTTAGCAGAAGAGAGCGAGCGGTAGTTCTTAAAAAGTTAGTCTGATATACATACATACATAAATAGATATACCTATAAAGTTTTTGGAAGTCTTTATAAGTGCGTGTATCTCTTATTATTTTTTTCATTTAAAAAATGTGGTTTCTTGGAAAACTTCCCATAAAGATAATATCTGTTTTTTGTGTGATGTGCTATGAATACAATTGTTAGGCTTGCCTTTGTAAACGTTGTTTTTCTCAAAGCGATCTCGTATTTTCTTGCAAAAAGCTACTTCTTGGTTCTGCAATTAAGATGATGATGCTTCATCATCTTCATTTTTATCTTCTTTTCAGTTTTTCAAAGAAAAAAATATATAATGCGGGAGGACGAAATATATTTCAAAGAAAACGTCCCATTTTGTAGAGTAGGCGGTACTGGAACAAACAACTGAAAAGAATATATGTGAAACTCAAAAATATTAAATGGAAGTAGCATATTAAAAAACGCCACGTTTTCGACCACGAGCAAAATGGCGTAACTTGCTTTATACTTGGACTTGCTCTAAATGTGTATGTTGTACGTAGTACTACAAACTTGACAGTAACATGGCTTTTGTATATCAAACCGAAAAAAGTAGGAAGCTCTGGAGACAAAGAAAGGAATGAAAAAGAAAGCGTTTTAAGACGGCTTGAGAGAAAGTTGTGTGCATGCGTGCGTCTCAATTATTCTTGAACAGTAAAGCTGGACCATCTGTAAGAAAGAGCATAGGTGGCGGTCTTTTATGCTTGCTTGACCCTACGCTGCTGCTGTCGTTAAGCAAGGCAAATCTCCTGTCTGTCTAGCCGCTTTTCTTTAGACATCCGACTGTATTCTGTCAGCAAATAAAAGTTGCACAGGAAGAAGCTGTTTACTCTCGCGTACGCTTTTCGTCTAAGCTAATATTACGCAAGATGCTTTGAATAGAAACGGGATGGATATCCATGTACGCACGATGAAAATGAAAAGACAAGCGAGACTAGCTAGCTAGCTGACTGACTGGAAAGCACTGACGAGGGGGATGGAAGGAGAAGTGCCACAAGCGAAACAAAAAAAAATTTGTCTGGTAAGAATTCTCATCAACGCCACCACATAAACGCCATTACCATCATGATCATCAGCAACAGTAGCATACGAGAGAGAAGAGAACAAAGTGCAAATAAATGTGGTTGATGATGTGGTAGATTTACCCCAGTAAGTTCTTACTTTCCACCGCTACCACACCACGTTATAATATACAAGGCTAGACTCTGTTGTTTCCTTTTCATTTGCTTTGCAGATCTTTCTATTCTGTCCAGATTTTGTAATATTAAACTTTCACCGTTCCTCTGACAGTTGGTTTTCCTGTAGAAAACTTGGGAAACTCACACACACTCACACACACGCGCGCGTTTGATGGCAAAACAGCACCGTGGCACTTTTTCCCTCGAAAATAATTTTATGATTTTCCCGTGAAACATGCTGCAAAGTAATCAAGGATGATCAAGGTCTTTGTTGAAATAGTCCATCTGAAAAAGGGTTTCCTTTTCTCTGTTTCTGCTTCATTTCAATGTGTGTCTTTGGTTTTCTACCACTCTCTTTTACTCGTTAGCTAGCGCTTCTACCATACCAGCACCACCACCACACCACAACTATCCCAGCCACCCAGCTCGTGGCAGACTATAATTTCTAATTTTCTTGAAAAAAAGGTGAACGCTCGCTGTCGCTGCTCCATGTCTTGTTTTGACTGACTTTCTTTTGTTGCTTTTCTTTTGATCACGAAAAAGTTATTATTGCGAACAATGCATAAGCGGAAGAATACTTTTGGCTTATCTGTAAGCCAGAGGCAAACATTCGCCGACTCGCATACTGCTATACGAACTACAAACAACAAGAGAAATTAATGGATTGTGTTGTGTGTGTGAGTGTAGGTAGTTCACTCCATTTACTAATAGGTGAATCCCTAACTATGCAATACCCAAAAACACTAGAGTATATCTCTTGGGGTGAAGTGAGAACGATGCTGATTTCAACGGCGGCAAAAACAACAGCAGTAAAACAGACAACACCGCGCGCGCTTTTTGCGTCTTTTACTTGTTTCCAACTATCCATTTACGTCGTTCTAATCTACTGATTTACTACACAGAGAGGAAAAAAACAGTTGCGTTTTTTCTCTTGTCTCTGTTACTATTTTTTTGTGTAATATTTTAAGGAAAAAATACTCACTTATTTTATTTAATAGGCTCCACCAAGTCCACCAGCATCACTCTACTACCACCCTCCTTGACTCCTTACCACCACTACATACAACTCTGCTGTGTACTAGTTACTTTTTTGTGTTAAGTTGGCCGCATTGTTTTCCTTTTCGACGAGCAGCGTTTTGTTGTTGTATTTTTTGAAGTTGGAGTTGTTTGTTTGTTTTACTTGGCTTGGTTGGATGTACCAGCCTGCCATGCCTCCACTTATACTCCTGCCACCACACACACTATTTATATGCGACTTGGCTCCTGGTCTGGCCTGTTTCTTGGAGATAGTGGCATCGTCATCATCTTCGTCGGCAAGCGGCATAACAGTAGGAGACGACACAAAACGATTTATATTTCCTGATCGACCTATTTACTCCGATACTGCTGCTGTTGCCTCTCTATTCTTGAACAAGACAAAGAGTATGTTCAGTTGTTTCTCGCGTCTTCTTCTTGCACCATTTCCTTTGCTGTGCTGGTGGTGGTGGTGGTGCTGCTGCTGCTGGCTGCTGTTCTCTTTCTCCAGCTCATTCCACTTTTTTTGTCGTTTAATAGAGTAGTAGCACACTGACCCTGTGCCCAGCACACAAGAAGCAAAGACAATGAAATAGGAGAAAAGACAGGACGCTGAGGAGGAGAAGAAGAAGAAAGAATTTTGGAACGTTTGCAATGTTGCTGTACTTGCTGTTTTTCTCTTTGACTTCTGGCTGCTGATATCGGCACACGTTCTCCAAAAAAGATTTATCGACAGGGTGCACAACACTAAATATGCTTTTTAACGAAGCAAAACAAAAATAAATACTGCAGTACTGCTGCTGCTGCTTCAACCATCTTGCTTAAAACGTTGTCTGGTTCTTTGAAGGGAGAGCCAATTTATTTAGCAGAATAAATTCATTCAACGCTCTCATTTTTATTGATTGTATTTTTTCTCTTTTGTGTCACTTTCAGAATCAGTTGGGAACAGAACGTCCTTTTCTGCTTCGTCGAGTTCATCAAGTGGAGGGGGACCTCCACCTCCAAGAGCATTACCGTCATTATCAGTTGTGCCCGCGTCTTCATCATCATCATCATCAACCCCATCTCCCTCCCCAACTGGAGGATCAAAAGCAGCCCTTTCAACGTCCGCCACCTACTACCCCGTAACACCCTCAATCCAATCATTAGTCCGCAGTCAAAGTTATGACTACCCCGTCGTTGTGTCAAATACAAACAAGTCCGGAGGGGGTAGTGGAGGTGGTGGAAATAGCAGTGGCAGCACTAATAAAAATGGCAGCGACACCAGCACCATCCTCGTGACACCTATTCCCTTGACATTGCAGAGGTCGTCCTCATCTCATGTCCAGAGTGGAAATCCCGTTTATAATTACAACTCGACAGCCTCCTCGTCTTCGTCCTTTCCATCGTCAAGCTCGTCCTTTGATGGTTTGATGAACTCGTCGTGGACGAACCCGTTTGTCACTCTCAACTCAACCGTGTTGAGAGCTCAGTACAAAAGCAATGCACTGCTCCCATGCAACGTGCGCAACTCTGGCGATGGAGTCACGGTAAGTCACGGGGTTCAACCAATTCCACTTTCAGCAGCTGAATACGTGCCAAAGGAAACGACGCGAAAGAGTCGAAAAAGTCGCTATACCTTTTTGAGTGCATAACATGTCCGATTTCTCTCCCGCTTTTTCACTTTTTTGCAAACTTTGCTTACTTGGAAAGATGAAAAACTCAAATCGTTTTTCACTTTGTGCCAAGAAATCCAATGGAAAAATATTAATATCTTATCTTGAGAGGAAAAAAAATACTAGAGGAAATTTCCTAGTAATGGGTTCGTCCACTTATTTAATGGCTGCTACGTATAAAGTAGAAACATGTTCCGTTGTAGTACACAGGAAACCAAGTTGGGCCAAAAACTTCACTTTTTTCGATAATATCGCAAAAGACAGCCATACGTCATTTGAGAAAGAGAGACTACTTCTACTCCACCAGTACGACTAGGAAAAGAGGATGCTCTTTCAAAAAAAATGCTTGGCGGTAGAGGTAAAAGAGGTGTTGCAGAGGAAATAGTACTTTTTTTCTTGAAATAATATGCTACTCACATCACAATTTCCAATTTTCCAAGAATCAAGATGATGATGCTGCTGGTGGATATATATTAAATAGTATTAATATACATATATACCTACATATAACGTAGGTATAGCAAATATGTTCCTTGAATATACATAGGATACATGCATCTTATTTACTGCATTTCAAATACCAATTTCTCCCGACCTTTTTACCCCTTTCTTTGAGTTTTTCTCTCTGCTACTCCAACGTTGACTTGCTTTTTTCACGAACGAACAAAAAATAGACGAAAAAAGCACGGAAAGAAAAGAGAGAGAGAAAGAGAGCATCTACTAGCATTTAACAACCATTTAAAAACTTTTTTCTCAGAGTCCTCTTCTCTCTCTCTCTTCCATTTTGTGTGTGCCATCCTTTCCTCCTTTTTCTTCTTATTCTACTTACACTAGGAGTCGTCTTCAGATTTAAAGTACTTTTTCTTGATAATTTATTTTCCGAGTTTATGTTCAAATAATGAGCATTCAAAGTTTTTTTCTCTCTCTCTCTCATTCTTTTATGCTTTCGCTGGACCACTACTGCTACTGCTGCTCTCGGTCCAAGTGACTTTTACTCTTTCTCCCTCGTATGTTACCTTCTCATTATTATCAAAAAAGAAGAAGAACAAGAAGACGAAAGGAAATGACATCGAGTAGAGAAGAGCCTTAGCAGCACACACACACGACGACGACGCTCCTCTAATGTAAGAGCAATTTGCTGTGAAGTTGAGGAGGAAGAAGAAAGAAAAGAGCACAAAACTGGAAAGCAATTCCTCTTTCTCTTCTGCCCATCTCTCTTTTTTGTCCTCATTGTTATTATATCAGTGCCACGACATGTATACATATATGAGCGCAACATACACACACACAGAGAGAACGAATGAGAGAGGGACGACGAGACTCAATTCCTCTTTCCATGCCATATCATATGAAAAGGAAATAAAATAGATCATTTACTGTTTTTGCTTACTCTCCAGAAATAATATGCATGGTTTGTCCTCTCCAAAAAACGTACCCTGTGAATAGGCTAATTCCTCTTTCCATGCCATATCATATGAAAAGGAAATAAAATAGATCATTTACTGTTTTTGCTTACTCTCCAGAAATAATATGCATGGTTTGTCCTCTCCAAAAAAACGTACCCTGTGAATAGGCTACTACTACTACCATAATAATTTGACTTTCTTCCTCTCAGACTTTCTAGTTTTTTTTCACTAGGTATGTATATAAACTAACAAGTATGTACACTTGCCTGTCTTTTCTGCAAGAAGGGAAGGAGCGTAAAAACCTCTTTTGTATTCAAATATCAACTTTTTTGTTAGTGGTTGAGTATTACTAATGGAGGGAAACATCAGAAGAGAGGGAGGAAAAAAAGTAGTCGCTCCACTGGAGTAGTTGTGAGACTCTCTTCTTGAAGACGATATAAGGATGGTCTCCTTTTTTTGTTGTGTACTATAAGTAAGCATGCATAAGTCGAAGAATGGGCAAAAGAAGTAAGCGTAGAGAGAACCAAGAAACAGCAAAGTTGGGAAAATCTTGTAATAAATTATAAAGATCTTGATAATTTTTCAAAGAATAAGTGCGTATTTTCTGACATGTGTATAGTATAGCCATCTTCTCTCTAGAGTTTTGCGTCAGACATATAAAGTAGGTAGAACGGAAGAATCACAGTATTTAAGGAGCATTTGATAACTTTATGATTATACTTTATATACTCTACCGTACTACTACCTGTTATGTAATAGGTGATGCTTGTGTTTATATGAGTGGTATCCCCTTTTTCATTGACTTTACCATCAAAAACCAGCTCAGTTTTGGTAGTAGATGGTTTTTTTTTCTCTACCGGATGGTAATGACGATCCCGCAAAAAGAAGTTAGCCTGCTTGAAAATCTTTTGCTTGTCTTTGTCGTTACGTCTGGAGACTGATATGAAACAAAAGCGGAGAAAAGTGGATAATACGCGGAGATATTATATATTATACCATTCTCGCATGTCATTATTATCATGGTTTAATATAATAGCAGGTAGTCAATTGTCTCTTTAAAAGCAAAGAAGACGACGGTACGTGAAAAGATGATCTATCCAACATGAGCTATATAAATATATTTCTCTCTCGTCATGTTTTTTTTCTAGCTTCCTTATGTCCATTTTTATCCTCCTTGTGCGTATAGTAGTAGTTGTTTTTGTAGCCTTTCTTTTTTTCCACTACTCTGGGAGGAGTACAATGAAAAAGGAGAGGGGAAAAAAGAGAAATGAGGTTTGTAGAAAAATGGGTATAGATTCATTGTTGGTAATGTTTTGTACATGCAACGCATGAAATGTGTGCGGTAGTAGTGGTAGTAGTATTAGGTACACATGATATTATTATTATATAGTAGGCATAATCATTCCACAGCAACATTCTTTAAGAGCGTCTTTCCTCCCTACATATATATATCCACTCTCATGAGTCAGGTTTCACTCTACTCGTTGGTCCTTCTTCCCTCTACTGGCGAGCCAGGGATTGCCCTCCAGTTATTATTATGGGAAACGCAAGAGAAGAATAATGAGTGCTGCCAGAAAAAGTGCAATAAAAATGCCAAGGAGCAGGCGAGGCAGCAAGCAGCCTCCTCTGAATCGATTACAAGTTGGAAAGAAAGAAGAATGAAAGGCCTTTCCGCGTTACAACATCATCATCAGTAGT